>QKQZ01012184.1:0-16902 GCA_003595255.1 Solenopsis fugax | reverse complement strand
CAAAGCAAGTACATTTCCATGTTTTATCTATAACGGCATTGTGAAGGGGAAGGTTCAACCTTTGAAATCATCCAACTTTTCTTTTTTTTAAATGAATACAGGACTCAGGAAACGCAAAAGAAAAAGAACTGCAACGAATAGCCCTGGTCTCCCCTATATTAACAATTAAATTATTACATTAAAGTAAACGTTTCGATCCGAAATTTGGATCATCTTCAGTATGCAAAATTATAATTAGCCAGTAGTAATTAAACCCGTGTAATGCAAATACGAGTGCTTGGTATGGCCAAAGAAAAATGATGCCATGACATTTTGCACTACACAGGTTTAATTACTACTGGCTAACTATAATTTTGCAACATTGTACTGAGGATGATCCAAATTTCGGATCAAAACGTTTACTTTAATTTAATAATTTAATAGTTAATATACATATTAATTACACACAAACACCCTGTGTTGGCTCTATCGGCAATTTTTTCTTATGTATTAATTTCTTCAGAGCCTCTCTTCACCAATTTTAAAAAATGAATTATTTATAGCAGATTGAAATAACGTTTTTTAAAAGAGTTTAAAACATAGTTTAGAACGTATTTTAAAAGACTAAAGTTTGGAGACTCTGTAGGATTTAAAAAAATTCTCAATTCTCTTCTCTTCGGCGCCATTGCGTTAAAGCTAATTGTTATATCTCCCAAAAATTTCCACGTTGCTTCATAATTATTATTTGCATTTATAATACTTCGTCCAATTTTTTGACGCTCGCGCGTCTTATCAGAACTTGAATATCCTCAAGGGCATGTAATATTAGCGAGCTACTGCATTATGTATTACGTGAGCACGCATGTCAACCGGATTTGGTCAACGTTGACACGTGTGCCGTGAATTGTGTTTGCGGTATTCGAAAATGATTTTAATCGTTGCATTAATAACTTAACACAATTTAATCCCGGACAATTAAAAGATCTCGAAATGTCTGAAAATGTTGTTTTTAATATACCTCGATCAGTCGTTCTATATTGGCATACATCGAATTACAGCGAACACTAATTAAGACACAAATGCTTGTGCAACCATATATGCGTATCTATGTCACGTGGAACGATCCCGAGAGCGTACACAGTACGCGTAAACTTCTGGATTATCATCGTCCTGTGTATGTAAATGTCGGTCACTAATGCGGAAACACACGTGACGGAAATTAATGATATCGACCGAAGCTCTCTGATTGCAATTTCGAAATGGGGACACTCGAAATCGGACGAAACGTTGAGCTTCTATACGAGTCTGTCATCGCGAAATGACGGCGAGTAGCGGGAAACAATATGCGATTAACCATGCTTGCCCTTGATTTTCAAAAGTATTCCTCGTTTATGAATAATGCATGACCAATTGGTGATTGTTAATAAATTTTTAAAGTTCAATTTTTGCATTTGCGATTTTCAAATTTCTTAAAGAGTAAAGAGTACACAGAAAAAAATTACTATCAAATCAACAATTCATTGTTTCATATATAAGCAAGAATATAAAATCTTCTTGGAAGAATTTGATAAGCTTGATCAGACATAATTTGCTTACATGAAGAAACAAAATTTCTTTATGTTAACAAATTATGTCTCTTTGAGATTATAAATACTTCCAAGGAGATTTTATATTCTTGCTTATATATGAAACAATGAATTGTGTGTTGATTTGATACAAATTTTTTTTCTGTGTACAGGTAATTTGTATGAAAACTAATTGTAATATATACGACGACGAAGAGAGTGGAATAAATAAGTTTCAATACTATCGATCAAATAGAATTGGATAGCTTAAAATTCGCAATACAGTCGGTAATAAACGTATGAACGATGAACGATAAACGGATTACGCGCAGCACGATTGACGTTTGACAATGAATACTTGCGCTTTTAATTCAATGTTCAGCAATTAATGACAAATGTAATTAATGAGCGCTAATGCGACCGATTGTTTTGCGACACAATGATTGTTGGCGAATCACGACATGTAATGTCTAGTCATCAAATTTTCTCCCGAATAATTTCCAAGCATCTCTTCCTCGGAGCTCAGATATAATTGAGTAAAAATGTCGGTTGTTACAAAGATTGCGTCACCATATGATGCCAGATATCTCTATTGTACTTTTGACACAATTGCGATATTTCGACGTTGAGAATCGTGAAATATTTCATGAGGTCCCGATTTTATTTTTCCAGAGAAAGATACAGGAAAAAGATCCGCACGATAAATAATTCAATACTGGGAAAAATAATGATAGAAATATTTATTTTAAAAGAACAATAGATATTTCGCTCGTTGTTTGCAAAGCAAAATAATAGAGAATATCGGTCAATTACGAGCAATTATTGGGTCGTATTTTTTAAATAAAAGAAAGAAATTCTTCTATTTATTTTAAACAATGCATCTATAAAAATATCATATGGAATAAGTATTTTATGCAATAAATATAAAAAAAAACAAATATTTTTTAATATATATTACTTTTATTTACTTGAAATAAGATATTTATTTTATATTTTGATATGTCGTGGATAAACTAGTTTTCTCTAATTTTTATTCAAAATAGAAAATAGTAAGGCTAAAATAAAAAAAATAACAGCACGTATTTTATGTATATAAAGATGTAACTTGTTTTCTTACTAAGTAGAGATAACCAATATATGATAAGTAAATTTATTTGAAAATGTTCTATAGAAATTCTATAGAAATTAAGTTATATCTATACGTATATTCATTTATACATATGTACAATTTTCTATTTTGGACTAAAAAGAAAAATAATATAAATAAACAATAAAAAATAGAGAAAATTTACCTAGCCATGATATATCAAAATGTAAAATAAGTATATTTTATGCAATTGTATAGGATAACTCTTATATACAGGGTGCTCCCGGGTTAAACAGCCAAACTTAAAATATGAATTCAGGACCTTAAAAACAAACAAAAATTTTCCTCTGGACGTATGCTCGCAAACGCTTCGTTCAAGAGATATTTACTTTTGAAGTTACAGAACTGTAGGAATGAATAACACAGGTCTACAAAATTAGGGGGGGGTCTTGTGCTTTGAACTTTGAATGACGTTTCTATAGGATTTTGATGCGCTGAAAACGACTACGTTGTCCTTTTTTTTCACCCTCCATTTTTTAAATAATCACAAAAACAACTTTTTTCGAATTTGACTTCTTTATGAATTTTTTCTGGCTAAAGAAAAAATGATAGCGAGGTCAGCTTTACGCAGAAATATTCCCACAATACAGAAAATATTTTTTCGCAACTTATAAAAATGTTTGATGCAAACTGTAAACAAAAAACTTTGAAAAAATCCTGAAAAATCGTAAAAAATGATAAATTTCGAAATATAAAACCAAATAACTAAAAAACAAAAAATCTTAAAAAATATTTGACCATTTGGGCTTATAGCTGTATGTTTCTAGTTTAAATCTTTTTTTGAAAAATTAATTTCCGACCATTTGTTAAAAAATTATTGAATTTAAACCATAAATGCATCCCGCGAGCGTTACCTACGGTGCGCGACATCCTCTCGCGTCTGACGGACTGCCATCGAATAAAGTTCAAGAAGTTATAAAATTATACGAGATGACACATCTTGTGTATAGGTTTTTCGGTCACTGATTTCAAAAATGAACAAATTAAAATGGCGGATTCAATATAGGAGACAAGAATTTTTTTAATTATTTCGTTTTATATTTCGAAATTTATCATTTTTTTACGATTTTTCACGATTTTTTCAAAGTTTTTTGTTTACGGTTTGCATAAAACATTTTTATAAGTTGCAAAAAAAAATTTTCTGTATTGTGGGAACATTTCTGCGTAAAGCTGACCTCGCTATCATTTTTTCTTTAGCCAGAAAAAATTCATAAAGAAGTCAAATTCCAAAAAAGTTGTTTTTGCGATTATTTAAAAAATGGAGGGTGATGGAAAAAACGGACAACGTAGTCGTTTTCAGCGCATTAAAATCCTATAGAAACATCATTCAAAANCCCCCCCCCCCTAATTTTGTAGACCTGTATTATTCATTCCTACAGTTCTGTAACTTCAAAAGTAAATATCTCTTGAACGAAGCGTTTGCGAGCATATGTCCAGAGGAAAATTTTTGTTTGTTTTGAGGTCCTGAATTCATATTTTAAGTTTGGCTGTTTAACCCGGGAGCACCCTATATATATATGCTGCACCTATCAAAACTTAATTTATCAAGCATTATTTAATACTTTTAAAATAAATATTAATAAAAACTTTATACTGTCTACAATAAAAAAATTTTTTAAACAAAATATTTACTTTTTTATATTTGAAAAAAAAACTTTTAAAAACCTTTGCATTTTTGCCGTGTATCAACAGAGATGACATATACATATAGTTATTCATGAGTATAACAATCAAGCTGAAAGAATACAAGAGCTAAGAGCACTTATATTTTGGTATAATCCAGCCTTTATTATCCCTCTACATTTACGTATTATGAAATAACTACTTAGTTTTTAGCCACTCCATACAAAGAGAGAGTAATCGTTTTACGTAGGTTGTAATACATCGCGCTACTCACAACATTGGTAAATTGATTTAACTGATTTCGTGATATTACCAGTAAAAAACTGAAATCACAACACAATACTAATATAATAACAATATAACTGAGGGATTACGAGTAAATAACTTTCACTTCTATTTTTGCTGATTACTGCGGTGTAAATCTTCGCACGGCGTAAATACTATAATTATTAATATACAAAATACCATTTACTTTTTTATATTTACAACATAAAATATTTATTTCATATCATTTACTTTTTGATATTTATAACATAAAATATTTATTTCAAACAGTATTTTTTATAGGTAGGGGAGACCAAGGCTATTCGTTGCAGTTTTTTTTCTTTTGCGTTTCCTGAGTCCTGTATTCATTAAAAAAAAAAAAAGTTGGACAGTTTGAAAGGTTGAACCTTCCCCTTTACAATGCCGTTATAGATAAAACACGGAAATGTACTTGCTTTGAACTACATATAAAAATGTCGACCAGTGCCAAGTATATATATATGCCATAAGCCCGGGGTAATTCGTAATCAGTCCGGGAATATTCTGAAATTTGTGTTTTAAGATGATAAAATGTAAAAAAGCTGTTGTTAAGACTCTATTTTATTCAGAAAAAGATATATAGTATTATTAAGAAAGGTTGCACACAATAAAAAAAAATAAACACACAATAGAGAATTTTATTGCTTCAGCGTTTTCGGAACAAGTCAGGGACTATTCGTATTTCGTGTAATTACACCTGTTGAGTATTAAGTTATGTATTTTGGTACATAGAACGCGAATATAAAAGAAAAAATTGTTCAAACGACGATTCGACGTTCGGTGTTTCGAACACCTGGCGTCAACTTTGCGCATTATTGCGTATGGTCTACAAAAATAGACATCACACAAAAGTAAACACGAAATGTTTCAAATACATTCAACTGGACACGATACAATCAAAGTTTTCAAAAAGAATCTTATTTATCTTACTTAAATTTTGAAGAAATGCTGACTGTCAGAAATTACTTCGACTGTCGCAAAACATATTTTTTACTGCCACGACTTCAATATGACGTCATCGCCAACGAAACTTTATTAGCAACGTCGTTACATTAGGGCGCATTTACAGTATTTAAAGTAAATTTTTAACATATACCCATACAAAGATATTTCCATTTTTACGAATTACCCCACCTAACGAATAGCCCTGGTCTCCCCTATATCCTTTAAATAAATATTTCTATTGAATCTATTTCAATTTTTCCTCAGCTTTGAAATAATTTCATGAATTTTCAAATATTCTTATGCTAAATTGAAAAATATACGCTATATTAAGATCATTTGTTTCTTAGCTGAGATGCTTTCACCGTGAGATATCACCATGCTTTATTTGAATCATAATTGTAATACCGTGTCTGTGTACAATGATACGAACGTATGTAATATATATCATCAGGTTCCATTAATTTGATAAATTGAACAAAATTCTATTCCAGGCTTTCAACATTCTACATGTAACTGAAATTAATTGTTTATTGTAATCTTAAATTAAAATAGGGACAACGCTTTAGATTCGGTTTTTCACATAATTCAGTTATAATCGCTATAAGCACATTATTTTTTAATATAAGTTTAAAATGTTATTTAATCTGTGTTTATACTTCACGTTTTATTAGGTGTACAAATAAATAATCCACTATTTTTTGTATAATAAAAATTCAACATTTTTGAAACATACAGATATATTAGTTGAATGAAAGTAATTCATATTATTTTTCAATACTTTTCTTTACCTTTGGACAAGTTATAGAGTCCGGTTTGATTTAAAGATTTTTCTTACAATGAAATCATTAAATTATTTTCTTATTTCTTCGACATAAAAAATTTTTTTGTTAGACAAAGTATGCTGCATTGAACAAAAAAAAATAATAATCTAAAGATTCTACATCCAATAACCGCCAGATGCAATAAAATATCCCTGCTAGTTGCAATAGTATATCTTTGACTAATCTTGTCACACTAGGCCGAGCATTGTCATGTGATTTGCAATTTGATTGAGTGACGACAATTTCATCGCCAATTGCAAATACACTATTGCAATTTGGCTAGGATGTTTCATATATCGGATTCTGCGTATATCGGATATAGCCTTCAGATTATCATTTGTTACGTTCGATGCAGCATGCTTTGTCTGACAAAAATTTCATAAAAGTCGAAAATAACTTGATGAATTCATCGCAAAAAAAGATCAGTCTTTCTATCGAGCCTACAACGTGAAAAATAGTATTTATAATTATAATTCCAATTATAATTAAAAAATAATTGGAATTACTTTAATGATTAAACTATATCGGCATGTTTCGATAATAAAAGTGTTGAATTATTTATTTGTATATTTAAATAAATTAAACGTAAAATAAGTTGTCTATATCAGTTACAGCGGTTCTTAGTGCCGAATTATAATATTAATTTTTAATTTTTATAATCACCAACTTATTCAAACTTATTCAAATAATTAAAAATTATTATTCGGCATTAAGAATTGCTGTGACCGACATAGGCCTGCTTATCTTATGTTTAATTTCGTGAATCCAATGTTGATTTATTATCGTTATTTAAATAAATTAAATACAGTCATCAATTTTAGCTTTATCGCAGATGAAATTTTCATTAAACTATATCGTTACGTTTCGATAATAAAAGTGCTGAATTATTTATTTGTGTACTTAAATAAATTAAATGTAAGATAAGCAGGTCTATCTCATTTACGTAGGTTCTTAGTGCCGAATAATAATTTTTAATTTTAAAAATCTCCAACTTATTCAAACTTATTCAAATAATTAAAAATTATTATTCGGCATTAAGAATAATTGTGACTGACATAGAGGCCTGCTTATCTTATGTTTAATTTCGTCCGTCCGATATGACTTATTATTGTTTAAATAAATTAAATTCGTTAATTTTAGCTTTATTGCAGATGAGATTTTCATATTAAGTACATGAAAAAGTTTTGAATTTAGATATATTTTGCAGTTTATACGCGTAACGTAATCGATTATAGAAGCGTTGTGTCGTTAAGATTCGGAATTTAAGTGCATGATAAGACTATCGTTAATGAAGTCATCCAATATCGGCTTACTCTTCAATCATCGGAAAGGTTCGCCGGCCTGATTAATCTACTAATTTAAATGCAATCGTTATCAGACGCGATCTTTGACAGTGCATCTGCCTCAGATCGATAGTAATTACGGCCGTCTACGACAGAATGTAATGGAAGTATCATCCGGGACAACGTAGTCGGAAAATAAATCCAGTATGAAGCACTCTCGACCTCCTTCCTCTCTTATTCAGTAATCATCTTTGCCGCGGCGCTCAACACGGCGCGACGTTGCAGCCTGATGGGACTCAAGAATGCACTGTTACGCATATTACGGTTATTTTTCTATAACGGAAATAACGGAAGCGCGAGTACGAGCAGCTACTAAACAATAGAAACGGGTCTCCATTTTCCGCTCGTATTTACATGAGCCAATCGTGAGGAATTAGTACGGAGATTTCCGCATTTCGAGTAAAATGAAAATCGTTTAATTCATCTGTTTGTCCGTAAAATTTCTAAAAATTGGAAACTTTTCCCAGAGGCATCCAAAACGAACGCAACGGGGATTTCTCGATCGACTGGAACGCATGAGAACAAAGCAATCTCTGATCCAATTACGCTGTTGTCTCAATTGTAAAATCTCGATTATTTTTTCAATTTATTTTTGTTAGTTTTTTTTCGGTGTTGGTTGTGTCGATCAATCGATGGCTCCGAAATCTATTGCGAGTTCTATTTTCTCGTTATTCGATTTTACTGCGATTTTAATTTAATTAGCCAATCGAAACGTAAATGGTATAAAATATACAATGATTAATATCTTTTTCTTTTTTCTTTTTTAATATATTTTCATCATAAAAAATTTTTTCCTGTGATCGGATTGATCTGTACCTTCGACGCAAGAATGGGACATTCGAATGAAAAATTATTTTACTTTCCGTGTAGTTTTCGCGTAGTTTATTTGTATTTTATAGTCTAAAAGATGTTTATGTAAACGCCGTGAGAAAATCTCGTCGACATAAGTCTATGCGGCAAGAGCGCAAAACTATTAATGGCGTGGGCGATGGCTCCATCGTAAATGCATGATGGAACAACCCATATGGAGGTGCACAGCGACCGTGCCGGCTCAACGTAGTTAATCGAAACGATTAAAACCGGTCTCGTATTGCCAAGGGTCATCTTTGTGTTCATAGACGTTATAAGGGAACCAACGATCCCTTGGAGTTTACAAGGGACGTAAAAAGTCAATCTAAAGCTGGTGTTTTATTAATTAAATTTTCACGGAATCAGTTATCGATAATATTGTACGTACATAAATTTTTTATAGAAAACTGTTTGCGCAGTAAATAACAGAAAAAAGAGACTAGATTTTAATGAATTTCTTAGCATTTATTTATTATAGAAAGACCAATTAAAGCTGTATTCTTCTGATGTTTCCAAAAGAGAAGATACAATTAAATACTGTTTAAAAATTTACTCGATATAAATTAATATGTTAAATATTATTTAATAATATTCTTGTTACAAAATATATAAAATAATTACGTAAAATTTTAATTTGTTTTTAAAAGTTGAAGTGCATTTGCGAATTTTTTTTTAATTTCCCAGGAAAAAAAGAAAAAATGCTAATGAAAAGTAAAAGTTAAAATTGTAAACAATATTTTTAGCAAATAAAATAGAATAAATTATTGTAAAAATTGTCAACCTTAAAAATAAAAGTTATTAAAATTTTATTAAATAATTTGTCATAAATGTCAAATACAAAATATCAAAACATGTAGTATAAAAAAACAAATAAACAATCCTGATAGTGAAAGTAATTTTACAGAAAATTAATTTTATATTAACGAGAAAAAATTTATATCTTATGACTGTTCGAGAGTGGTGCGACGTATATGTTAGAGAGCGAACAGGAAATATAGTGTACTGAACAGTATCGAGCAAGGGTGCAATCGTTGCGGAATATATATGCGCTTCTAGTTTGCAAGAAGATGCGGAAGACGATGCCGCGATGATACTAGATGCTACCTCGTAGGCTGCGATTAGTAGAGAACGACTCATGCCTGCCGATCCTTATCGCGGTCGATCGTCGAACGCCTCTACCTTCCCGGTCTATTACGGGTTCGGAGATGTGAAATACTAGGCGTATGGGTGAGCGCATAGTTTTCGATGCGATTTAACGCGGTAGGCGGGCACGAAAGCATTGCTGACGTTTTTATCCACACTACAGGGATCACGTAGATTGAGGATCGTATGTACGTGAGGTATTTTGCGGTTAATGATCGACAAATAAGCGTTCACGGGATTATAGAGATAAATATGTAATTCTACATTCTTCTTTCCGAAGATTCCAACCCGTTAAAAGCAAGCAAAAGAAAACAAATTTTAATATAACGAGAGAAACAATTTGTAAAGAAATATATGCTCAGATCCAATTATAAAGTTTAACAAAGAATAATTTCTATTCAAATTAAAAGAAGAGAATAATAAATCATTTTCTGCAATCTTTGAAACTTTATAATTTTAAAAAGCTTTAATTTATAATTGTATAAAAAAAAATTTTTAAAGTATTACATCATATTGAAGATACGTGTGACATCTTGGAAGTTTTATTTTATCCAAAATTAAATATATTGTTAAAACTTTTTCAGTTAAAAAATTTTGTATTATTATATACGTGAAATATTTAATTACGTAAAATTTAGTTTCTCTAGTTACGTTAAACATAATTGATTAAAATATTATATACATCATACATATACATTAATGTTTTCTTCTTTTATATAATATAATATACATATATTGCTATTAAAATTTTTATTTATATTTCATTTATGTTAATATTTATATTTCATAAATCTCTTGATATTCTGAAGTAAAATATTTGCCAAAATAAATTAATATTTTATTAAACGTTCTATTCATACTGTGTACATTTTTGTTCTGGTTTTTCATCTATTATAGAACTTCGGACGAGATAGATTTGCTTTCAATGCGGTTCAGCAAGAGGAGGATAGAACAGGACCACCGGTCGTTGATATCGGTTCTGCCGGCAATCCGCCGGTGTTCATAAATCAGCGCGGGGAATACGTATGGGATAATGACGAAGGACGGAGACGATGATGAAGAGTCTACGTAGAAGCGTCTGGATGTTACCACCGGGACAACTGATACAGCAGGCGATCGGGAATTTACGACGCGCGATAGTATCGAAATGGAAAGTTATAGACTGTCTTTAGAATTGCGGAAGGTTTACAGCCCTAGCTGGTGTGGCTGATAATCAGTAAAATTGAGTGACAGTTAGAAAATTGGACATCTGTTACAACGTGGCGGTAGAGCCTATTATACAGGAAGCTTAATTATTCATAAGAAAATGTACAATAAATATTCAAATATACAAATGATAATAATGGTAATATAATAAATAATTATATTCTAATGAATATATAAATGTCTATCAATGTACTTAAAAGAATAGGAATATCGTGTGACTTCCCACATCCCGGATTTTTAAATTTGTAATTTTTAGCGGGAGTCACAGAAGAACTTTTTAAATCTAGACGATGTATAGAAATTGATAGTCCTATCCTCTCTCATTACTACTACTATTACTACTACACAGAGAAAACGATTTCTTCAAACTTAATAAATTTTTTTGTATCCAAATAAATTTGTTATTTGGAATGGTTCAAACAAACCAATGTTTGAATCAATAAGTACGATTATTTGAATTTGAAACAATATCTTCGTCTTAAATAAATCATTTGTTTGAAATGAAAGATATAATATCAATATATTTTGCCATTTTCATATAAATAAATTATTTGTTTCATTGTTCGTATACTTATTGTAATCAAATAATATATTATTTGGTTGAAAGATATTACTTCAAATAATAGTGTTATTTCTGTCAAATAATAGAGATTTTTTTAACGAAACAACAAAATTTTTTTTCAAAGAAATAATGTTTCGTATAAGCATATGTTATTTCAATGAAACAAATTTCAGTCAAATAAATAGGAATACTGAATCTAAAGAAACCTTTTTCTCTGTGTACTATTATTTAAAAGATATATGAGAAAATATAAGTAGTGTTCCACAGTTTTCTTTTATTTTATATTTCTTTTTATCTGTATATTTTAAAATTCAAAAGGATCTTTGTATTTTTGTGTTATTACAAGCCTTTACACTGTTATAAAATTTTTATGTATTTGAAAATACAACCTGGAAAACAAGAATTTTTAGCAGAAAGGGAATTTATATATCTAAGAAAGGGAATTTATTCATTATTTATAATCATTTGCAAATCGACAAAAAGAGTATGTAAGAGCGAAGAGCGAAAATCATGATGATGGAGAATCTGTATGGGAGTGTCCAAGCGATACGGGCGAAGCCGCTGATACGACAGGTGATTGAGAATTTACGTTAGGCTACGATGCTATCGAAAAGGAAAGTTACGGACTGTGCTTAGAATCACAGAGTGTTTATGGATCATATCGCGGCGGTTTCCAGACACAATCTCTTTACGTTCAATTTGCGTTCTCCAAGTTGCTATCAAAGGCAATACAGGTTGTTACAGACTTATGATTAGATGATTATAACATTCTAAACCACGATAACTGAATCTTAATTTTCTATCTTGATTTTTATTTTCTGTTTTCAATTCCGTTCAATATTAATCGAAGAGAAAAAGTGTTCTTTTAAATACTTAGCCCTGAAGCTTGATGATATCATATTTTATTATACGTTACTGTTATGACGTTTTTACGAAGACGATATAAACACAACGTAAAGGAGATGAGAGGGCATTACGAGATAACTACGATATTGCAGCGATCACGCGATTGACATATTAAAAATGCCAAGTTCTAATATATCAAGTGTCCTTCGTATTTATAATCCATCGTGCAATTGATCGACATACGATGTGTCGAAATTAAATATCTACGTAAGGAAAGCCAAGGTGGAATGAAATATCGAGGCGAGTAATGGTGTCGTTAGTGATAATTCGTCGAATATCTATATCCGTTCATCATATGTGTTTGTAGCTGCGTAATAACCATAAGTGACGGCGAGAAATATTTTACTTTTAACGGTTTGACGGTACGAGAAATAACGATAATCGATTTTCCACCCTACCAACGACTCTTCGGACTACGCTGATGATGAGAACGCGACAGTCTTCGTATATTTCAAACGAAGCATAGACAACGCTATTCTACACTCGCCAAGTTATCGTTGGACTAATTTCTCCTGTGTAGGGTAATTTTAACTTTATGAAGTTTATTAGGGGATTTTTTCGCAATTCAACATCGATTAATGATGATTCAATTGAAAGGTCGTGTTATTTAACAATAAATGTACGTTAAAAGATTGGATTCAAGGCTAAATGAGGTTTTTATACGGGCTTTTGTATAAAGGCTTATGTATCACACGCGAAGTTTACGTAGAGTTGCCACTGAATTATTTCGACGCCGTGCATCATTAAGCCCTCACTGAATAACGACAGCACCAGATAATCCAATGAGAAAGATCGTCAGGCTTGATGGAAATCGCGGTTGCCTTCTTTCCGAACAGAAAAAGCTGCCGCGAACTTTATCAAGTTACGCAAATATAAATAACAAGATAAATAGCATGCACAAACATTGAATAGCAACATCAAAGAATAAAATGGAAAAAATATTGATTTAATTATTTACGTTAGTATTGATAAATATTGTGTAAGAAATATTCAGATTAAATTTTTAACGAGAGTTTAAATAAATACTTTATGTTTTTTCTGATTTAAACAAATAATTTCTTTCTCTCTTTCTCGTACGCAGAAAATCTGCTGATTTTAAAGTCAATTTTAAAATTAAAATCGTTACGATATCTGCATATACATGATGCGTTAACACGCTTGATTACAAGCCTGCGATGTTTAATTACGGAGATAGGAAGCACACAAGATCGATCGTTTATGAAACTGGTATCTAAACCATTACATGCTCTTTCCAACTTTCTTATTAAGTTCGCAACGGGAAGATTCGCGATTGCACTGCATATCGCTCATGTCAAACCGAGCACCTTTGAAACATCATCGTTTTTAAATTTTTTTTTATTTGCCTGATATATTCTACAGAGAAAAACATGAGACACGTGTTTTGCGAAGAAAATTTGAGATCTGTTTTCGTGAAGTTATTGTAAATTACAAAAATTCATAAATTCGTAAATTCATAAATTCGTAAATTAAAAAAACGTGGCTCATGCGAACATTCAAATTACTAACAAGGAACATTAGGCAACCCGGAAATTCAAAAAAATCTGAAACTTTGTGTACAAATAGAGAAGTTCATCCATAACACAAAAATATTTTTTATTCGTGCCCAATTTCAGTTTTAGGGGGTGAAACACCCTTTTGAAAAAAAAATCGGTTTTTTTCTTTCCAAGCAAATATCGTCGAAACTATAAGAGATAGAAAAAAATGTTCTGAATGAAAAATTAAATGACTCGAAGAAGAGTACTTTATAACAATAATTTGAAAAAAATTTTTTTTTAATTATTAATTATTATTAAATATTAATTAAAAAATTTTTTTAAATTATTGTTATAAAGTACTCTTCGAGCTATTCAACTTTTATTCAGAACATTTTTTTTTTATCTCTTATAGTTTCGACGATATTCGCTTGGAAAGAAAAAAACCGATGTTTTTCAAAAGGATGTTTCACCCCCTAAAACTGAAATTGGGCACGAACAAAAAATATTTTTGTGTTATGGATGAACTCTATTTGTACACAAAGTTTCAGAATTTTTTGAATTTCCGGGTTGCCTAATATTCCTTGTAAGTATATCGTCGAAACCATTAGTCGTACAAAAGAAATGCAAGAGATCAATTTTGAAGATTTAACTTGTTCTATGGATGGGTTATATTTTTATTTGTTTTATATAAATAAATTATTTTCCATTTGTTTATAATTTTCATTAATATTTTTCACCATCAGCTTATCAATTAAAAAATTGTTTAAAACTATTCTCATATTCCCACTTCAATTATGAAGTAACTCTGAAAATTTCAGAATAAAACTCGAATGGACTATACAGTTAAAAAATTCTATTATGTGACGACGCGGTTCCGCATACTTCACGGGTCTGACAGGCTTTTCTGCCACACATATTTATCAGCTGGTTATCTCCTAATTACATGAGATATCGATGTTAGACCACACGATATACGCAGTCAGGCTTAGGTTTGACGTTAATGTGGGACTTACCAACGAGACGGATCGCTGCTGAAGCTTGAGACCCAGGTCCTCTTTTTCGTCCCCGCAGTCGGTCGTATAGAACAGCACGCTCTTCTTAGATCCCCTGAAATCAACCCTCGTTAGTGTCTCCGGCGGACAAGAAGAGATGCGGGGGTCTTGTGCCTCAGCTCTTTAAGTCCACTTTACGAGACAGGGACGCGAGCTAGAATTCCGCGGCATAATCTGATTAGACCGAGGACCATAATTCGATCGATAATCTGATCGGACATAGTCTCACGACGCCATCGCGACCGACAATATCACGGTAACGGTGATTTAGAAGAGGCTTCGATATAACAAGGGTAGCGGAAGCGCTTGTGGATTTATTATTACTATAATATACATGCATATATACGTGTATGGATGTGTGTATGCACTGAGAGAAATGTTTGGTAAAATTAACCAATGTTTGGTTGAATAGTGATCGAATGAATTTTATAATTATAATTACTAAATATATAGTTGTTTTGATCAAGCAATTTGTAACCTTAACCAAATAATTACACAGCCACACAAAAAAGTGTCATGTCCGAGAGATTAGACATGTATCCTTACATATTTTGAGGCTCTGAAACCGAATATGATCTCAGAATTGCGCCATCAGATCAGGTTTTTTTTTACCCTCAAAGTAGTGTAATTTTAAGGAATGTTTGGCAATTTTTTGAGGGTAAAAAAAATCCTGAACTGAGGGCGCAATTTTGAAATCATATTCGGTTTCAGAGCCTCAAAATACATAGGAATACATAGGTCTAATCTCTCGGACATGACACTCTTTTTGTGTGTGGCTGTGTTATTTTCATACAACAAATTATAAAAAGTTTTGTTAAATGTAACTAAGTTTTTGGTACCAGTAACTACAAAATTCATTTGATCACTATTCAACCAAACTTTGATTGATTTTACCAAACGATTTCTCTCAGTGTAGCATGGCTGGCTACTGCGTGAAATTTTATTTAAAGCGGAAAGTTACTTGAAGAAGGAGAAGAAGTTTGTGAATACGTGTACAATTCTTTATAATAATAATCCTAATATCATGTTATATGACTCGGATAATCTTGTTTGAATAAGGAGCGACAGGATGATATAACGCATTCAGCAATAACATTTCGCGCGACGTTCTTTTAATTCTCTCTCAATAACTCTCTCTTCCAGCAACTCTTTCTACCACGCAATCTCGAGACCTAAGCTGTCGCGCAGCATCGAAACGCAGTTGATAGAAACGACCGCCGCGCCGCCGGTCGTTTTCGAATTATACTCTTCAATTACGAGCTATAAATCAAAGCACGATCAACGCCCGCCCTGTCGCAGGCGATTAAGCTCGCAGGTCCGCGCAGCGTGCACGCTGCAGCGTGGTATGCACTTATGGTAATCGTACCTGAGCGCCTTCCCATTACGGTTGAAGGGCTGATGTTCGGCGAGCACGGGCGAATCCGTGTAGCACCGGCTCTCGCTCATAGCGACGACTACGGCATCGCAGCTCTTCTTCTCAATCGGCCCGTCACGTTGACATCTACAAGAAGGACAAAGTTACGATTAGGGCTCGCTTGCGAAACGGGATTTCGAAGTTTACGACTTGCGATAAACCGGTCTATCTATATACAGAGTATCCCGAGCAGTATTTTTTTAAGGATGAAACTTATTCGAGCTAGAATTGATCCTTCCTTATCCTTTCTATCTCAGAAAGGATTTCTAATAATCAAATTTAAAGGAAATTCTTTACGTATCACTTAATTTTGTTGCAACCTTATGCAACAGGAAGAAAGCAGTATTAAGATGAGGTCTATAATTTCTATTCTCTCCTATCGAATAAGATTTATTTATTGTCTTGAGACAAGAGTAACATATATAAATTTCAACTTATATGTTCTTACATTTAGAATAAAAATTTGTTTCATGTTATAACGCACGACAACACGGAAAAAAATGGATTTGTTGCGTCAGCAAAGCTATAATTTGCTACATAAATTTTGT
>QKQZ01012168.1:0-18593 GCA_003595255.1 Solenopsis fugax | reverse complement strand
CCCCCCCGTCGAGAAGTTATATGACCCATGCGGAGAATTAAAGACCATCCGAATTTTTTACGTACGCTCAAATTTGTTGCTGTCGTTAAAAGGGAACGCGATGCAATGCTTCGTAGCGACAGATTTAAAAGATGCAATTATTATAGTACTTCTTGTTCGAGACGCAGAAATTGCAGGGATCGATACATGCATTTATTCTTCAGCTTTTTGTCGGGAACTGAGAAGATTTGTTTCTCCATTTAACTTATTAAAGAAAAAAAATGTATTATTAGAAGTCAATGTAATTCGCTGTTCAATCGAAATATTGATTGACCATTGCTTTTGCGTTAATTATCAGTTCCCGATTGCTAATAAATAAAACGTTCGTATCAAAATAACATCGAAACGTGGTACTCTCAAATTGTCAATTTGAAAATTATATGGGCTGATAGAGTATAACGCGGTTGTTGTTGTGCAAGTTAAAAAATTTTTATTTCATTCTCACATGTAGAGAAGTCTTACAATCGAACGTTTTCGACTCCAATTCGAGTTATCTTCAGCTACCGAAAAAAACAATGTTACATATTCTCGGTTTTTTTCGGTAGCTGAAGATGACTCGAATTGGAAGTCGAAACGTTCGATTGTAAGACTTCTCTACATGTGATAATGAAATAAAAATTTTTTAACTTGCGTAACAACAACCGCGTTATACTCTATCAGCCCATATAATTTTCAAATTAAAACGTTCGTCTTTCGAGATAATTCGTATCATTTTCTACAAACACTCTTTTACTTTTTATACATTTAAGTGACTGGTTTTTATTAACCCATTTCGTATTTTAATGAAAAAAATATATCATTCGAGCGAAAGGACTGCTTTTCAGTGATAAAGAAGCCTTCACTCTATATTTCCCGAAAGTCAATATTTTATAGTGAGTTACCGTTTCACCGACCACATGGAGGGCTATCTGGCTTTTTACCATGAAGCACAACCATACCGTAGAATTTATAGACACGTAAGGAGAGCGAGAAAGAAATACCGTGCGGCGAAGACGAATTTCTTGCCCGGCCGATTTCCAAGTAGTTACAGCGTGTACGCGGCCGGCGAATTTAATGAGCGACAATACGAATAACGTTGGCAAATTGCGACGGTTACCTAACGAACAAAAAGCCGCCCAATTAATAGTCGCAGCGCTGCGCTGCCCGTCGACGTGATAGTTACTTTGATTAATTTGAATAACGTCGATATCACTGGGGAGGAACAATTAACGCGGCTCGCGTACAATTCCGATGATGGCCGGCGAACTTCTTAATTGCGCATCACGCGAAAATTACATTATGTATAAACGTCACTTGACGTTTCCTCCCCGCGATATATGGAGCGAAGTCCCTACCGCTACTTTCTTTCAACTGCTGGATCGCGTTAACAAGTCAATTTTATTTTACGAGGCACGACTAACTCTCAAGATAAACGATCGAAGATAGAGAACTTTTCGCAAACTATATTTTCCCAGTCATTACGACGTAATAAAGTCTCGCTCTTCAGGCGATTCCAAATAGTTTTTATTTTAATCGAATTTAAATTAAATTTGGAATTAATGAGAAACGTCTAATGTCAAAGATTAAAGAGTTATAGAAGAGATGACGCATCAAATTTTGTGACGAAGAAAAATTGGTCTAAAATTGATAAAAGGAAAAATCCACAGTCGATAGGGAGTCAGGTTAATTTGGAACCTGTATAAAACTACCACCCGCAGAAAATCGCAAAAGTTAGGGAGTTTTAAACTTTCGGAACTTCGTTTCTCAAAATGTTAATGCATTTTGTTTCGTTCGTTTCGAACACCGCGGTGCCTGTAAGTGTACAGTACAATTCTTTAAACAATGTAATGAGATTAGATATAATTTATGTAACGATAAAGTAATATTTAATGGTATGTTTTATTATATATACTCTTCTTAATTATAATGTTGTTGATATAAGTTCATCTATAAAGTTTTAAAAAAACTTTTTCAAAAACGTAACATTTCACGTAATTATCTTTTTTACGAGATAATTGAGCAAACTTAATGTATAATTAATTTTCCAAAAGTATGCACTCTTGTAATTCTTTTCTATTTAATGAGGTAACGTGTGTTTATACTCAAATATGTGTTTATGTCTAAATGTTTCCATCTATTTTAAAATTTAATTAAAAAAGAATGGAAAATACTGTTTATATGAGTTTCAACAAAAACGAGGGAGAGACGAATTGTACTGCATGCATATAGGCTTTTTTTATCGCAAAATAAATTGCGAGAAATTACGCCAATTACTTTGCATTTACACGCTTGTAATAACGAAAGTAATTTTATTATGAAATAAGATTTTTAGATCAGCATTGCGGTTGGCAAATCATTATGAATCATTATGCAACTTCGGAGTTACGTAAAAGTGGAAAAAGTAGCACAATCCATTGACAATCGACGTTTCATTTTTCAAACGAAATTTTATCATGAATAAAACGATTTTGGCAATAAATAATTCACGTTTAAAACTTGAAAAATGAAGGCGATTATTCAGATACGGTCAATAAAAATTATTATTTGACAATCTTGACGCCATTTGTTCGAAAACCTCTTGGAAAATGCAAAATCGATTAGGGTCTAACTTCTAAAATGCCTTGTGTCGTGATTACGGCTCTTAATGGGGTAACGGTGTACTCCGCGCGGATGCAGGCGCATCCAGCCGCTTCTTACGGTATCCGGGCGCATTTTTTATCAACGGCCATCAAGAGCCGGCAGACGGCAACGCTGAATGTGTGTACGGGGGACCAGCCGAGCCAAGTCGGGCGATCAGACCCGCAGTTCGACATTGCAATTCGAGCGGGACGATTTGTCGCAGAGGCTGAAATGCGCACGAATGCTCCGAGCGAACAAGCGGCCGGGCCCGCTACGCATCTGTCTGTCTCCACTTTCTTCCTACTGCCTCTTTCCCGTTCGTTCGTCTCGCCACCGTAGTGGGATGTGATGTGCACGTAGGGTATGCCCGCACACGGGCATAAAGTACACACGGTCGAGAAGCGTGTAGAAGGTAGAGCGGCAAGTTTTTACGCGACCATCCCCGAGTGAATGACCGGTCAGAGCCGCCTCTCACTCTCGGCACTTCGGATCTGCTCTGCGCCGCTGCCTCTCTCTCACTCTAGTCGATTACGAGAGAAGCGGCGTGAGATACATAAAGAGACAGAATCAGTGGGAGACGGAGAGAGGAAGAGAGAGGGGGAGGGGGGAGCGAGAGAGAGAAAGAGACTGCAGTTGGTCGACTTTGCAACGTGGCGCGAGCTGCATTAGGCTGCACATACCAAAAACAGTTTGCGCTAATGGCAGAAACGCTTAACCCTCAAAATACATGGCATCATAATGATGAATTCGGGAAGGTTAAAATGAAAGAAATGTTATCTCGTAAAGTCGAAAAAGATGGCTTCAGGTTTATTTATCATAATTTTCTAGGAAGAAGACTTGAGAAGACTTAACGCGAAAGTGGCCCAATTGCCGAAGTTTGGTCTTCTATTTAAAAATTAACATCCATAAATTATTACTTGTAAATTACATGATTATTGATGTTTTAAAATAGAAAATGATTTCAGAATAGAAACTGAATTTTGGCAACTAGGCCACTTTTTGCGGTAAACGTCTCATTTAATCGAAAATAGAGAATGTCAAAAAATCAAAAGTATCTCCTTTCTAAGATTGCAAATTGCAATTTCAAAAATCTGTTTCATGCGTATTAAAATAATTTCAGAAATCACAGAGATTCGTAACACACTTGAAATATTTATATTCCATTTTTTGTAAAAAAAAAAGAAAAAATTATGACCCCATTCATCATAAATTTTATCGGAATTTTATCTTCATTTAGAAATCGATATTTTATTATAAAAATCTTTGTAATGTTAAAACTGCTAGTTTATGCAATTTATGTAGACAATTAATGGATAATAAATAATTTGAATAATTATTGTAAAAGTGTAATAAATAATAAATAAATGATTTCAATTTTGTGCGTGTGACTGGAGGATGCTATCATAATTACAACTTGTCTCGCAAAATTACATGTTATGTAAGTGCACAATAATGTCGTCGCTATGTGTCAACGGGGCATTTTCTATATTCAGACGACGCGAGTACCCGTTATTCAAGTTCATACTCAGGTAACCGAAGTCACGAGCTCGATTTAATCGATTTTCGATATATTTGATATCGTCACGCTCCGTGGTTCCTGAGGTCATTTCACGTTGATACGTTACATTGTTGGCATGGTAAGCTCATATAAATAATCAACGCGTACCTAAATTGATTTACTGTGCGTAACAGCGAGAATGACCGTGCGGTACTCGAGTAGTTCCTCGGATACCCGAATAACCGAATATGAACAATGCTGGTACATATTACATAAATTACATGTACAATTTATTTTATGCGTGCGACCGTAATGGAAAATCATTGCCTTATTGTATCTAAAATAAATTGTTTAATTTAGTTCGATTCCGTTCTAATATTTTATCATTACGTATAATATTAACGTTATCGCAAACCACATTTCATTACTATATAAAAAAATGTAAGCATTTTTAATTATTTTTCACATTTTTAAGTAATACTTACGAACATGTATTTTATATTTGCATAATGGGAATTATTTATAAAAGTGAATATTTAACTTAAGCACCAAAAAGGCTATTTTGCCTGTTAAATATCTTTCCAATAATCATAAATTCTGTATTTTATCGAACATTTAATTAATATTACCTACAAAAATATTACTAATATTATAACCGACATTAATTAATTGTAAATAAAAAGTTTGTAATATTAATGTGAAAAATATTCGATAGCAGAAAGATTCGTATTTTGTATTATCGAAGCGTCATGAATGTGTTTTACGTGAACGAAAAGTTCCCGAATGTTTTTGACATTTTTTTTAGAACTGCACGCGCGATTATACAAGAACAAGCACAACGGTATCCATTTCGACGTGCCTGAAAAAGATCGCGCAAATAGCGAGAATTTCCAAAACGTTTATTGTTTTGTCGCGGATTCTTTTTAATGTGACGCATAAATCCAAGAATCACGCGAAAGACCCATTTTTGCGGCGGAATAAAATGTCGGTAGAAACATTGCTGCTTTCATAGAAATATGCTAAATAACGTAAGCCTGGGTGTTATTACATGTACTGCCCTCTATTGTTTATTTCGTAAGATTATTTTCATATAATATCTACATAAGCCCTTTTTGCGTTTACTGTTACGTTGTTTCATTCTTATTTTTCCACATCAGGAATACAAAGAAACATTATTTAAGAGCTTTTAACTCTCTCAAAGAGATAACATAAACATTGTTAAATTTTTGATACCGTGGGATAAACGGGACTTTCTTTGAAATAAAAAATTTTAAAAATAGATTTATGAAGTTTTAAGTATGTAACTTTCGCATAATCTCGCAAAATACTTTCGTTTTAAATACTAGAATACTTTTCATTGTCGCCGATATATTGGCGTGTAATTGGGTCGAGATAAGTATTTGAAGAATTTAAATCTCGCGTCGGCATATATATATAAAAAATACATTTTTCGATAAACTGTCAGGTTTTCACACAAAGTACAATAGGAAAAAGCACGTATGGAAAAAATATATTTAAATCACGTGAATTATTTTTAAAATTTTAAATATTTACCAAGCTACGGAATAAAGAAAGAGAGAGAGAGAGAGAGAGAGAGAAAGAGAGAGAGAGATATCGCGCATCTATTACTATCTTCTAAAAGTTTAGAAAGTGAAAGATTGAAAGTAAGAATAAAAGATAACGATATAAATATATATCAAAATTTCTCTTCTCTCTCTCTCTCTCTATTAAGAATGCATAGGACATTTTTCTAAATATTAAGAAAATATTAAACAAATTGTGAAAAATTACAGATTGTTTTATATTACATTTAAAATGTAGGTAGTAGAAAAAATTTGGCAATTTTCTGAATAAAAAGTTATTTCAATAAGAAGTAGACATGTGATCTAATAAAAATATAATTAATAATGAAATAATGAAATAGGAAGTAGTGAAAAAAATCGGAATATTTTAATTTAAGTATTTTAAATATTCAAGATGATTTATAAAGTTTCATTGCGATGCAGAGATCAGTTCTGTAAAATAAACAAAATTTATTTATTTACAAAATAATTAAACAATCATAATAAAACTTTGTATAAATCATCTTGAATACTTAAAATACTTACATAAAAAATTGAGACATTCTCAATGTTGCAAAAAAGAATTAAACTTTTAATAACAAATAAAGTAAATAAACTATAAAAATATGGTATCAAATAAAAATATAATCTTATTCATACAATTTTTATATGTATATAGTTTATTTGAAGTGTTAATATTAAATATATTTCCAAATTTTATTTATTTTGCAGGGACTGTTCGATACATCCTTAAATATGCATACTTTTGCATATATTTGCAGAATAATGATGTTACTATAAAATATTGCTTTTAACTAATTGTTATGAATAACAAAAAAGCTTTCGATGCGATAATACAATATCCTTTCTCATTTTCAGTTTTAGCAATACGGCGATACTTAAAAATGTCCGTATTTCGTTGAAGATGCAGCTTATCGAATCTTTGACAAAATGTAAACTGTAGGCTTTTAGTTATATCTACACATTGTAAGAAAAATCATACATCTCTAGGTACAAGCGTACTTTCTTTTACAACATTCCTCCTTAGAGATATGTTATTCCAATTTTTACTAGCATTGGTGCACGCGTTCTCACAGCCGAGCGATTCAATAGATATTCGGTTATTCCGACTCGCAATTGCAGCCGTTGCAATTTCGCTTCAAATCGTTCGTACTAATACATCGAAATTTTCATCCACAATAATAGTAGCGAAGAATACGAAAAATGCGCGCGTTTCCGCGCCCTGCGTTATCGGTTCATCTCGATTCTTTCAATTTTCTCTCTTCTCGTTTGAGTATCGATCCTGTGTGTGCCTTTACACGCGCGCGCGTCTATCCTTGCAAAAAAATTCTTTACTTGTTTCCACACTGTGTAAAATTCAGGGCGCGTACCGCGGCGCATTCGGGATTGAGGTATAAATAAATCGGCGTATCATCGGCGTATCTCTCGCCCGAATAAGATGTCATATTGATTCGAGGCGCGAAGCCGGAGCGTTAGCTACCGGACATAAATTATGCACTATCAGTGGAGCCGATAAGTATTAGTTTAGTTTGAAATTTGTTAGCGCGAGTCTCGGGCATCGGGGTGTCGGGCTTTCACACAGTCACGAGCGAGAGAGGAGGGGAGGGGAAAAAAGTACGGCGAAGTTAGATGAATCATGAATAAATTTACGCGCCGAACCTTTATTCCGGAATGATCCAAGTTTCTTTATACCATGTACTTCCCTCGCGCTACGCGCGGTAATACCGAAACTTATATCGCGGCAGAACATAAATTACCGGTACACGTAAATTAGGCGCGCCACCCCTTTTTCGGGCCGAAATTTACGCTCGCTGTATTAAATGTCGTCGTGAAAGGCGAATTGCGCCGCCGCGGAATCTATCTGTTGTACTTCCGGGTGTGTGAAGTTGGCACCCCTATGGTACAAAGTCCTTCTGTTAAGAGTTCTGGATTATTTACAAAAAAAGTTTCGGTTCTTGATAGTTTTACAAATAGTTCTGCCCATTATACACTGAGAGAAATCGTTTGATAAGAGTAATTAACGTTTGGTTAAATAGTGATCAAATGAATTTTGTAGTTACTGGTACCAAAAACTTTGTTACATTTAATAAAACTTTTTGTAATTTACAGAAATATTCGACCGATGATGTATAAATACAATTTAACGATAATGCCTTTCTAGATCTTAGTGCTTAGTTTATTTGTTGATTTTATATTTTTGTAATTTGTTATATAAAAATAATTACTTAGTTAAGACTACAAATTGTTTGGTCAAAACAACTATATATTTAGTAATTATAACTATAAAATTCATTTGATCACTATTCAACCAAACGTGAGTTGATTTTACCAAACATTTCTTTCAGTGTAACAAAGAAAATAAATTTTCTTTGTTACACTGAGAACGCCAAAGCGGCTCTTAAGCTCGTTTTTTCCGAATTTTAAATTGTTATTCACATGAGCCCTAACTTCATTTATATATTTTTTAAAAGAAAATAAATTTTGAAAAATGGGGGTGCTAACTTCACACCCAACACCAGTACCGAATAGTACTAGCGTTTTCGATATAAAAAAAAAATTTCTTTTCTCTATATGTATTTGATTTAAATATACAATATTAAATACTTGAACTTCAGTTTAAGCATTTACACATTTAATTTAACTACATATAGAGAAAAGAAAAAGTTTTTTTTATATCGAGACCTCTAGTACTATTCAGAACTATTCGGTGCTAGTGTTGGGTGTGAAGTTAGCACCCCCATTTTTCAAAATTTATTTTCTTTGTTATAATGGGCAGAACTATTTGTAAAAACTACCAAGAACTCTTCCTTTTTTTTTGTGAATAATCCAGAACTCTTAACAGAACTACAATTTCGTACCATAGGGGTGCCAACTTCACACACCCTGTACTTCCGTTCGCCAACGTGAGAAAATAATTCTGATTTTCGCGCGCTCGTCGAACGCTTTAACGCTCACCGTTGAACGTCGTTCGTTCGCGATATGCAGTTCGCGTACGAAACAAAAATTAATTTTCAATTCATCGTTTGCGATTATCCGTTTTAATAACGTTTAGAATAGCAATCGATGAGAAGAAGGATCGGTAGAAAATAACGCCGAATAATTGTATTGTATTGATTTTCTCGTTTCAATCGGGCAACGAAGCGACGTGCCGTGATGACGAAGCGTACCTACTTCAACTCGATCGCGTCTCGTCTCATCAATCGAGGTACACAAATTCTGTAAAAGTCGCGTACTTGACGCGAGGAAGGCTCTCTCTTTGAGAGAGATCGAATCTTCTATTATCTCGTGTTATCGTAGGCGGAAATAACACTCGTTCGTTCGAGCTGGCGCAGCACTCAAGCGACTAAACTTGCGACGCCAGCCGGGAGCGCGGCTGCAGACTCAATTAGCCCCGCGGAAAACTTTCATGGAGGGATTACGATGTCAACAACGTCTTTCCTGCGCGAATGACGTTCCGCGCGTCGGAACGAAATTGTTGTTTATCGAAATGGCAGTCTTCCAAGCGCGGCGTGCCCATCACGCTTCTGAAATCACGTCAAACGCGCTGGGCTATTTAACTTCAGTTTACTGTACTTCGAGTATTTATCTTCATTTCAATTTTCATTATTCAGCCTCGAAAAACGAATTATTTCTCGGATATAAAAAATTTAAGGATGCTTTGACAGTTACAGGTTATTGAAATTAAAAAACTACAGGTTTATTCGGTTTATTCTTTTCTTTTCTAATCAATGACAAAAAATTTTGATGGGGGAGGAATACCCGAATTTTAATTCTGAAACTAGCTGCAAAAAAGAAAACGACAAAAAATTTGGCTCAGGCAGCGAAAATAACCTTATTTTGTTGCAATTTTAGATAAGTAAGCGAGTGAGTGGATCCAAATTTTCGCACAAATGTTTAAAGTTTACATTTTTTTATTTCAGTACATGAAATAAAAAATTTAATCCGTAATGCTACTTTGTCTTTAAATTTTCACGTAAGTGCAGTGGGTTACTAAAGCAACACCTTTTTTTCGATGAATTTCGAGATGCAGTCCTGTGATTGAACTTAAATGCTTAATCTATATATAAGAACCAATCGCTATATAGATTCAGAAACTTGAAAAAAAGTGTTGGAACCTTTTAGCAACCGACTGTACTACAAAACATAATTTTATATAAGAATCAAGAGTAAAAAATTAACTAACTTCAAAATCAATAAAAAAATTATACTCAAATTTTACGTAGATATTCAAACATAATAATAGAAGAGAATCTATAAAATTTTAAAATTTTTGATAATTTCTATGAGATGTGACAAATGCATCCTGAAGAAATTATTACGGAATATAAAAGATTTACAAAACTTTTATTAAATCCGTATAAATAAATAATTCACATAAAGAAATTATGTTTGATGACAGATATGCGTAGAAGAACACTAGAACAGGTGCTGATAACAAAAGTTGACTGAATAAAAATGAGATCGGACGACTTAATAAGTTGTTTAGTAGGTACAATCAACATATAGTGCATATGTTGTCCAAGGCCCAATATAAAAGTACAACGAAAAGGCCGTCCCGTTTTTAGGTGAAAAAAAATGATTACAGCTACGATATTATACGGTACCGAACAATTTATTGCGCTAAAATAGTCCACGTAATTTATTATTAATTTTGAAATATTGGCTCTGCCAACAGCGTATATGCAAATCCAAAGTGTAGATGTTAATTTTACGGATATCGCATATCGAAGAGTTTCAATAATAAGCGGTAAGATTCCAGAGCAACTTATGGAGGAATTACCGTTACTTCTAAATAGCAAATGATGATTAAAATCGTAATTTAATTAGCTTCTAATTAATTATGATTCTGATGAAGCGCTCAACTGTGATGGAGAGCGCGCATTTATTCATTCAGACGCCTTTCTTGATATTGGCGCAGTTAATATTAAACTATAATTTTAATAATTTTAATACTCTCTAATTGATTTTTAATTATACGTTAACATATTGTGTACGTAGACAATACTGACACGTGGATGCATCACATATTATGAGTATATCTCGTTATGATATGCAAATTTCTCTCATAACAATTTAATGTTGAATTTTACGTTCCCTTTTCAATTTACAGTAAATTGGTTTGCCGGAGTAATGCTCGATATATCATTATCCTTTATTCAAATTTTTTTCACATTCACGATAAACGTAAACGAAGCTGTCAGCGTTACATTTTCTATACTAAAAATATGCGCAAATGAATGCGAATGGAAAGAGTATAGATTCACCGGTATCGCTCACATTTTCGCCGAGGCATTTCACATAAATCACAATACAATTCGTCTGATTTCATTTATCGATATTACGTTATCGTAAATTGACAATTAATCTATCCTTGTTTCTATAAACACATTCTGTGCACCTGCACGAGTTTCTAGAGAGAATTTATTCAGGGAGTAAAAGACTATACTTTTCTCTCTCTCTCTTTTTCATTTGCAAATAATTTGTTGCGAAAATAATAATATTATTTCGCGAAATATATAGAAGATACTAAATAAATCACGATATTGGCTGCAAAGAGACGATTTCTCATGAAAAAATCAAGCGTCAAATAAATGCTTATGATTGACGAGTAATTTTGATTATATAAACAAATTTTATAAATTATATATTTGTATAAATAATTTATAAAAATGTATAAATAAGATATTTGTGTAATTGTAAGAGAATAACCAGCTTAAAAATTTCAAAGTCATAGAAACTACAGTCCAACAAATCATCCGTTTATTCGCTATGAGAGTCAAATCGATTCCGTTTATCCGCCGCGAAAGAAAGATTATTCGGAAGAACAATGATTTGACCGGAAACGCAGCTTTTTTTTTCCTCTGAAAGTAGCTAAACTGCATCGATCCAATATCGCGATATCGGCGAAGTTTCACGGCCTCTATTCCGCCGTCTTCCATTACCGCTAAATCCTTCAAATCGGAATCGATCGTGACACGGTCGGTCCGCGATATGGCGCGAGCCTTAAGGGCAAGCCGGAGCACGGTGACTTTTACGATTCTATTCTAGGCGGGGGATGTTATTGGCCGAGAGAGGCTCTGTCTCAGATCGATCTCCTCTCGCCACGTTACGCCGCGCCGCCTCGGAAAGCCGCCACCAAGATTCACCGTCGTTCGCGTTAACCCCCTTCTACTTTCTGCGGATTCTCCCGAGTGCCAATTCCGCGTAGTTTCGCGAGCTATCGAATCAATATCACTTTTGACTTCTGACCAGTTCTCTTGAGTAGTACACGCTATATACACGTGGTTAGTTCCGTAGAACTAATTGGAGCGATAATCACGACAAAGGCTTACATCAAAGTATAGAAGAGTATTTGGAATTTGCGACTATATAATTAAATAAAATAATAAAATTAAGAGCTCTATTCTTATAGTTATTACTGCTATAGTATTACACCCAGAATAAAAATTATGTTTAAATTGATGAAATCATTTCTTTAACTTGGTTGTTTTTAAGTTGAAGTGAAAATACCTTTGAGAAAAATAAAAATTTATTTGATTTCAAGAAACGACGTTATTAACCTTTTTTAAGTAAATAAATTATTTGTTCAAATTATTTGTTTAATTTAGACAAATAATTTTTAAATTCAAAGAATTGATAGAAATGTAAGAAATAATTTAGTTGTTCTGGTTTTAAAGAAATATATATTTTTTTCAATTAAAAAGATTTGCATTGCACATCCAAATTATGTATTTAATTCTAATAAAAAGAACAACCAAATTTTTTTTTAAATCAAAGAAACTTTTCTTTAACCATATAGCAATGCACAAATTTCTTTGATTCAAACAAATCTTTTTTAGTGGAAGAAATTTTTTTGGATGTAGTAATATAACACTAATAATAGCAAATGTGAAACAATTAATAAATATTCATTTAATATTGCTAAAAATAATTTTTGATTATTTTAACCGAATATTGAATTGGTAATAATTCATTTAACATTTGGTAGCTGCTTTTTCGGTTACACAAAAGAAATGGTTGCTATAATTTATAATCATTTTCAGAATGTCAGCTAAATTATGTTAAATACAATCGTTTTCTTTCAGTATAACACATTGTTATTACTAACACTGTAGCAGGAATAATTATAAAAATGGAGCTCTTAACAATAATTATTTTAACATTCAATAATCACAAGTACCAAATACTTTTCTCTCAGCGCAAGTGAATTGCTAACAACTCTTCCATTTTATAAGTCTCAACGATTTTTGAAACATGGCAGGGAAAAGAGAGTAACGGAAAGGCGAAGCTATTTAAATCTTTCTGTCGGTCCTCAAATTTAAATCATTCTTTGTCGAGTTCTAGATATTGGAAACGGTTATATTAGCGTTGTACTCACCTGGTCGGCGATCTCCGTTAGGTCGTGCAGACTTATGTTGTAAATGGCGTTCCTGCAAAACGAAACGAGAGCGTTTAAATCCCACCCATAAATCGTCCCCTGTAATCTCTGCGCTTCGTGCGTCTCTGTGTCGACAACTCGGATTGAAGCGGGAGTAAGCATCGGCAATTATGAGTAAAACGGCAAAAACGACGCGCTAAACGACGCGATATATATTTAAAAGATAAATTGTCGGCTTTCTTTCGACGAATATAAAAACTGTTTTCGGATGACTTCCTAAATCCCGCATGCGCGGAAGGAGAATGGAAGTGCGAGAGATAAATCAAGCGGAAAAACTGCAAAGACAAAATTGGAGCCGTAAAAAGGACGCGAGCTATATATCTCGGATGTAATTGATTTTACGACTCAGAAACGTTGCGCTGAATGTTGGCGAGGGCGCACGATCGGGGAAAAATTAAATTATTTTTTGATCCGTATCAAATTTCCATTAGCCAACGTATTTGTATCAGATTCCGCAAAGAGATACGCTATTGATCTTCAGCCCGCGCCGCTTTAACAGCGTAACTGGAGCAGATTGATAAAATAATATTAGAGCACAGTAGAAAAGTGTTTTCAAAAAAATATGTATCATATACACAGCTCCGTGGAATGACGTAACGGTGCCCGTCGCTCTTGAAATGCGAAATAAATTTTTGAATGTGAAGCTACTATCTTTTCCTTTGTGCTCTGTATCGATTGAATCGCTTGCGGATAATAAGATGTCTCAAACCCACTTTCCCTCTACGAGTTCTTTGACCAATTTGGAACCGACTTTTCTCAACGAAGAAGTCGAGAGACCGATAGTATCCAAGTTATAAACAACCGAAAGTAAAAAGGTCTTTTCAAAAATTAAACGTCAAAGATTCGAAAAAGTAATACATTCTGCATTTAATTTAAATAATTTTTAACGGAATTTTACTTTGAAACTCGCTCAACAAGATAAATAATGCTGGACGTCAAAAGGTCCCGTTAAAAAAAAAATTACATCCCATTAGATCTCCACTAAGTACTAATTGTCGAATGGCCGAGGAATTCGTAGTCCAAGAGCGGTCTGATACACTCGGTATGCCGCATACCGTCTTTGTGACCTTTGAATACAAATGAACAGTGCGCGTCGCGCGTAAACCGCATCTCTGTTTGCTACTAATACGCGTGATGCTGCGTCACCCGCTGCTGATGCGTAATCGAATGAATGACTCGGCCCGTCGGCCACTTGGGGCTCGTGGCACCAATGAGCGGAGTCTAGCCGATGACTATCTCTTTATGTAAGCCCCCACGAATAGCACGAGGGGGACGACGCGACGAAGAATCGAATCACGTAACAATTACCTGGCACCAATCAGGATGGAGGTTGTCGCACGCTCTAGGAGCTTGAAGTGCTCCACGTGGCTTTCATTGCCCAGAAACCGCTGGCCAATCACCTCGCCTGTAACAAAAAGAGACGATTCGTTAAGCCTCTGTGTAACAAAGAAGTAGAAGAAAAGCGTGAAAAATATGTTATTCTTATAACTTCAGAAACATAACGTGATTATGTGATCTATAGCTGTAATAAGCATGAGAAAAAAAATGATTAATTGCATTAGAGGAGAGTTGTCAAATGCGTACCACTTGAGCTATTTTTTTAATTATGTTTCGCTACTGTTTTGAATGCAAATCAAAGTTTGAAATTGTAACTCGATGTTTCAATCATCTATTACTAAATATGTTAAATCTTTCAGTAATAACAAATTAATTTGTTATAAGGTTTTCTGTAGCATCCCACATAAATAAAAAGATTTTTTTAGATTTCTAAAAGATATCTTATTACGTCTTGAGATGTCTTGTATTTTTTTTGAAAAATTGCGAAATGACGGCTTTTAACAATCTAAAAGATATGCAACATTTTGAGATATCATTTCAGATATCTGTGAAGATGTGTTGAAGATATCTTCTAGACATCTAAAAGACATATCTTATATGATGAATATCTTAAAAGTATTTTTTAGACATTTTCTAGAAATACCTTGAAGATATCTTTAATAAGATATCTTTTAGATATCCACAAGACCTCGATGTTTTCTGGGATGCTGCAAAAAGTGTGATTTATAAAATCGGTCGCCTAAAGCGACCTGTGGCCCCTTGAATCGTAGTCTAGAAAATATTGAATTTATAAATTAAAGTAATTAAATATATAAGGAACCATTAACTAAAATATTAATAATTTCGATAAATTATTAATATTTTATTAATAATTTATCGAAAAGTGATCAAATATTCAATAATTAATAAATAACAATAATGAAAGAGTAACAACATCGAAATAAAACTGGTTTAAATTTATTTTTGTATTGACATATTTTTATTCATAGTAATTACTAGTTTTATTATTATCACTTATCAATCTTACACACACACACACACACATTAGTATTATTTCTTTATAATAAAATTTGTAGTAGAGTTTATAAAAATATTGATTTTTATAATATGTGTATACAATGCATATAAAATATTATACAAGCCTTCTTTTATAAAAATATAACAATTCAAAATAAAATTGCATAATTACGTTATTGCTAAATAAATTGATGAAAAATTTACAGATGAGACTTGATCTTCTAAAATGCTGATAGCATGTACAAAATAAAATAAAACTTGTTAAATTTTTGTCTATATTACTTATTTCTTTACTTTTTATTTTTGTTACTAAATGTTGATTATATGAAGTAAAAATGTTAAATATTGAATAGGTACGCATTCAGCAACTTTCCCCTATGTATTTCTTGAATATTTAAAAATTGTTTTCAATTTGTCTATTTATGTAAAAAAATATAAGTAATAAAAAATATAATTAATAAAGATGTAACTGATAAAAAAATATAATACAAATATGATTTAACGGTAAACAATGTTTTCAGTGTGAATATGGATTTTCTATAAAGTATTTGCAGAAAACGTGTTCTTCGCGTGAAACGATCAATCATGCATCTGAATCATAATACGCGTCGGACCTCGCGCATCATGCTGCAATCTTCCTATTAAATTCTCACGTCCGCGAATGAACCATTCGCATATACATTGTTCGTATGTGCACAGCTTTGCATGTGCACATTTAATCGATAATGTGCAGATTATGTTAAAATTGTCAAACCACATTTTGTCTGCGGATTTCTGGATTAATTTTAAAGCAATTTTTTCTCATCAAACTCATCACTGTCACAGATCGTTAAAATTTCCAGCGTCAGAAATATCTCGTAATTCCTCTTAAAATTACGAGAGTATTACAATAGTTCCATTCAGAACCAAATGAAATTAAAGCTGTTCGCATCTTTAAGGTTTATTTTCAGAAAGGCTTGATTCTCGATCGTTTAAGCTAAAAAGCTGCAGGGTCTTTTTTTTTTTAATCCCTTTGCTCGGTTCGAGCTCCAAACTAATCAAATGATCCGGTAGAGTAGATAAAAGGTAGCTGAATAAAAGTCGGGGGGGACACTCCGTGGTATCCACACGATGTGCGACGGTATCCGCAGCGGGAACGCGATGTAACGACGACGCATCGGCTGCATCTCGTCGACAGAAGAACTTGTTCCGATAAGCGAAGGGGAGGAGAAGAAGAGGGGGAGAGGTTAAGCACGAGGGGTGGTAGCAAGTATGCGGAGAAGATATCCAGGAAGCACGTGTAAAAGACTGAAAGGTAGAGCGTCTCTTAGCCTTTAGTCGGCGATAAAGCGCCGCGCCTACTTTGTGGCAGCGGCTCTTCACTCGATTCTCCACCCCCGTCTCTCTCTCTCTCTCTTTCTTTCTCATTGCCGACACTATCATCGACACACCACACCGTTTCACGACCCTTTCCTCCACATCCACTCTGTCTACGACCACCGTATCCGAACCCCTTCACGCGCAGTCAACAGAGCGCTTCTTCCCCTAGATATTCCGCGTTATGTTTTTTCACTTACGTATGCGACCGCATTACGGCATGTACCGGGAAATAGGGGAAAGAGATATAAGAAACGAAAGAGCAGAAGCGTTCTCTGATCTTTTGTGCACCAATGCGACTTCGAGGGTTCTTCAAGGATAAAAATTCTCTATGAAACCTCTCTTTACGTTTCTTTATATTTACAGATATATCGTATATCTTCGTGAATAAATTATTATGCATTCCTTTTTCATGTATTAGTACAATTGTAATGGTCATTTTCTCTAGAGCAGAATAAAAAACGTCTGTAAAAAATATTTTTTTAAGAACGTTATCATGCCTATATTTCATTTTATATATTTTTTTTTAAGGAAAAATTGAATAGTAGAAATAGTAAAAATTTGTAATGCATAATAATAAGCTCTAATATATATATATATTTTTATGATTTATTATTATTTTTATTGCTTTTTTTAAATTAATCCCTCAATGGTGACAAGAATATTTTTTTTCAAAATACACTGGACGTTAGACATTAGCATAATGAAATTTCGATATGCATGAAATGCGAAACGTAACGGTATGTATTCATGAATGAGAAAGACGAAAGAGGTGGAGTTGAAATAGCATTCGGAATCGCCATAGCAAAGGCTTAAAGTCCGTATCATCGAATACGTGAGATCGCGCGGATGAGTTTTCCGATACGTTAATCGGGTCGGATAGCATTCTCGTTCGACACTGATCTGCTCTCTATATTCGTAAGAGCGGAAGCAGACTGTCGTTGAGACATATAAGAGCTCGAGAATAATCCTACTTGCAATGCATATGACTGTCACTGGTAGAAGGAATAGCTATCTTTTTTTTTTTGCATAGCTCGACACACAATGCGTCTCGCTTTACAATAGTAATAAAAAAATCACGAACCGTAAGCAGAGAGAGATTCTTCGAGTTCCAATCGGCTTTCCGCGACTCCGATGGCTTAGCAGAATTTTTAGTTTTTTTAATAGTATCCTATGCCGCGTTCCAGATCAAATTTATTGTTTGCTCTCGAGGGAGAAAGATTTATATGCGCAGAAAAATGTAATCTTTCAATGAAAAATCACTTCATTCATTTCATGTATGACGATTCTTGGATAAATCGCAACATACGTATATCGAAAACGGTTTTTATTCAATAAAACTTCTATATGAATTAAAATATTCATATAAATATATTCAATGTAAGAAACATTAAATTAATAGTTATTTTTTCTTTCATTTCATTACACATATTTATTGGCACTTCTCTCATTTACATTAAAAAATAAATCTAATCTTTAAAATACACACACATTTATATTCTTTCATATTATACTGAAATAAAGTACAAATCAAGTTAAAAAAAATATATATAGGGGAGACCAGGGCTATTCGTTAGGTGGGGTAATTCGTAAAAATGGAAATATCTTTGTATGGGTATATGTTAAAAATTTACTTTAAATACTGTAAACGTGTCGTAACGATGTTGCTAATAAAATTTCGTTGGCGACGACGTCATATTGAAGTCGTGGCAGTAAAAAATGTGTT
>QKQZ01012156.1:0-20527 GCA_003595255.1 Solenopsis fugax | reverse complement strand
AAATGTTATCGGTTAACATAGTTTTTAAAATTTTTAATATGATATATTTATTACATATTGTGTCATATACATGCACGCACGCACGCACGCACGCACGCACGCACGCACGCACACACACACACAACAGCATAAATTTCATATATATACTTGTATTCATTGTTAAATTTATTAAACGTAAATTAATTAAGAAAAAAGTAAGTCGTTTGTGCATGTGGCCAAGAAAAAACTTATGTAATATGTATGTTATAGACTACAGGTTTTAAAAAAGTATGACAATAATTACAAAAAATAATATAGAAATTTCAACAAGGTGTTTTTTAATGCAATTTTGAAAAATTTTTTTCAGATTCCCGGTAAAAGTTGTCGTGTTTAATTGAGTTTAATTATAATTAATATACGATAATAATGAAATGTACATATAAATATGCATAATCTGTTATGTCAGTTATATAATTATATATAATTTTATATAATACTAATTTTTATACTTAATTATACATAAATTCGTCATTACATAAATTTATATATAAATATTCATAATTTATATACATTTATGCACGTTCTTATACGACCTCTTTTAACTTATATAAATTTATATAATTATGTATAAGAGCTGTTATACATAATTATACATAAAAAAACTCTGGATTTTATTAATACATATGTTTTATGTTATTATGTTTTAATGTTACATTTAAATGAGTACAAGAAAATTATTTCAGACGCTATTGCGCACATTTGAAAAACTTAGTAAAAATGTTTGCACGAATATGTTAAAATCGGCTTACTCTATCCAATAGCTACCGAACGAAAACTTTCAATTGTATCTGATATTTTCTCGTTGTACCATTTTTTAACAAGAATATTAATAAGTTGAATTGAAAAAAGGGTAATTGAAAAAAGAAGCTTTATTTCCTAAACTTCAAGAAATTACTCTTCTATATTTACATACAGACCTTTTCTCTTGCACTTGTATAAAATTAACTAATTTCTTTTTACGTATTTGTGTTCGAAAATGTAGATTAATAAAACATATCAGAGATTCGTTTCTCGTGGATTAACAGCTTAATATTTTGATCAATTATAATCCATTCCGCTAGAAATGTAGGATAAATATAGATAGAATTATGTACAATTATTTATTAATGCAGAAAAGGAAATTTGTAACGTATTTTATTAAATCTATTATTGAATATGAATAACTATTTCTTCATTCTAAGTTATATTCTATCTGAAACAATATGTAATTTTTTATTGCAATAAATTTCAAATTTTTCTTTTTAATCTACTTATCGCTTCTTTACTTGCTTGCTGTCTTCTTTATTTATACTTTCTACAGAAAGTAGGTTTAGTGGCAATACAAAGTCAGCATGTTCCGGCAAGGTATCAAATGCAAAATTTATAAATTTCTGAAATTCCTGAGTAAGAGCATCGATTTTTTCTTGAAGCATTTTATTGGTATTGCGATATTTTGCAATTTTTTCGTTCATTATATTCATAATTTCTTCTTGTTTAGCAATCAGTTCAAGTAAGGACTTATTTTTTTTCTGTATATTTTAAATATGTAATTTTTAATTAAAGTTTCTTATTATCACGACATGTATATCCAAATGTACAAGATATAATAATTTTATTTAAAATTTTATTTTATATTATAAAATGTGACAATTGGATGTGGGTTTTAACTTCTCTTAATATTTTATCTAATCGTTTTAGAAAGAAAAAAAAATTTACGTAAATACAGATATTTTAAAGTCTAATACAAATGGTTATTATATATTTACCTCAAAATGTTTGTATATTGCTTGTAATCGTGAACCGCTACGTAATCTTTCCAAGCAAAAAATATAAATAATATTTGTTATGTTTCGTATCTCGAGCTCATGACGTTGAATACGCAACTCTTCCATTTTTTGCCTTTCAATTTCTTTAATTCTTGCATCCAATTTGAGATGTTGGTTTCTTCGTGGAGCCAAATTTAATATTTTATATATTACGATATTTTCCATGCCGAAAATCTTTCGAAACTTGCGTTATCTAGATACCTCATAATCTGATTAAAATCAGCAATCATTTTTTCTTTCTGCGCACGACAAATTTGCTCGAGCTCATTGTAGAGAGACGTAACGACCCAGTTTATCTGGGGCCGTATCTTTCTTAGCACATCGTGCGTCGTATCCATTCGCGCTTTTACGACGGCCTTCTGCAGTTCCTTGTTGTGTTGCGCATCCGCATCCGCCAATTCGATCTATCTCACAATTTTAAATACGTTATCACTCGTTTAGTGTTAAGTTATGCTGTTTTATGTCTACCTGTAACTTTTCCTTCAATTCCTGCTGTGTGAACTTGAAATACTCCTCGTATCTGGCATGAATTTCATCCGCATTGCGTCTAATGGTAAATCTCTTTTCAGCTTCGAGCATATGACATTCCTTTGCAAACTCATCCCTCAGCTTTTTCTGCGTCGCCGTCTCGACCTCCACCTGAAATTTTTTCAGCTCACCTTCGCCTAGTGCTAAGTCAAGAATTTATAAGACATTGATAAGAGTACAGAGCTGGATAAATTAATATATTTTTTTAACTAAATTAACTTAATTAACCGTTTTGCACCTGTCATTGCCCTGAGGTAATCTTCAAATCCATCCAGATATCAAACTAATCAAACATTTGATTTTTTCAAAACTATTAGAAAAATTATTTAAAAAATCAAGCATTGTCTCTATTAGAAAAAATAATCAAGAAAAAAAATTTTTCAAATAGAATTAATTTAGGGTTGAAAAAGTTAAAGTTAATAGCTTATAAAATTAATTTAGTTGTATTAAAAGTTTCGTTAAGATTAAATTAAATTAAAAGTTAATTTAGAAAAGCATTATTTATATTAAATTAGAATGTTGCAATTTTTTAAAATTAGATTATTCTAATTAATACCTTTTATAATATGTATTATTAAATATAAATTTAATCATTAAATAATATTTTATTTATAAATTAAGTTTCTACGAAATAACAAAAATATTGTTTTATATGGAAATATATTTTTTCTTTTACAATTTTTTTTTATATAAGTAAATTTTTATAACTTATAAAAAAATTAGTAAATTAAAGTTTATACATAAAGCACTAGTTAAAAATTAACTTATTTAAAATTAGCTAAAAGTTAAATTAATAGTTAGTAACTTTCTAACTTTATTATTTAACTTTTATCTTTTTATAACTATATAATTACTCAATCCTGTAAGTGTGATATCACTTAGTGTTTCATTGATGGTGTTCAATACAAATCCATTGACTATTACCTAAAATGTCGCTGTGCAGGTATGATTTGTGAATATCTTGCTTCCTTGTCCATGCGTCGACCTTTAATCGGCCGTCCTGTGAGGCGCGACATGATTTCTGTGAAATGTCAGCGAGGGATATCGAGTCTAATGACTTTGCAGCTTCCCGATGATTGTAATTAAAGAGAAGTTGTGCCAGCGAAGTGCCAAGTCGCCGTTCAATTTCCAATCTCGTCGGACTTTCGTCTCGCGCGGAACATTCCAACTTGCGAAATTTACGGGAGGTACAAACTGCACAAATACGTTTGTAGAAAGTCTTTCAGGTTCTACCGACGTCTTCTGTTCAGAATCAGATTGTGTATACTCATGTATTTTAACGCAGCGTCGCTTACACATTGCATTGTCAAGAAAGACAGCACATAATTCTTTTTATTGCTTATTTGACGGGAAATTAACCCTTTGCTCCTTGTGCAGCATTCCCAAACATGAGAAAAACAAGTGAAATTCGCGCCCGTAATGATTTGCCACGCATGCGCAGTCGGCAGCGATCTTCGGACTACTCTGATTCCACGTGACTCACGTTCCTCATTCATCATACGCATGGATGTTGTATCATATCAGTGTACATTAGGTTAGGTTAAGTTGCGAGCTACTGTGGCTATTTCGAACCGTGTACTTCTGGTTCCCTGTGGTTTCTTGCAATGTTTTGACAGTAAGATATTGTTTACGCTCGCGAAAGATGATACTTATAAAATGTGCCATGACGGAACATCTAATGCGAAGAGGCGCTTTATTGGCAGTGGCATTCGCACGCAGGTACATTTGTACATATATTATAAATATATATTGTATATGTGCACATATTGTATATGTTATAAATATATATTATATATGTACACATATATATTTTTTAAAAATTATGTTATATAAAAAGATTATAAACTTTATGGTGTATATTTGTACTTTTGATCATATCTGTCCCTTATCTCCTTTGTTTAAACTTTTCTAATGGATTGCATAATGCAATGACAAACTATAGTTTGAGAGTGCTATGATTTCTATATTATTTCACCTTTTGCTGCTAGGTCGAGATCGTTGCCAGCTCTTGGCACGAGTTACATCCAGCAATGCAGAGGCAAGAAAAGCGATAGCAATACAAACTTGCCAGAATCTCTGTTCCATCCTGTGCCCATCAAGCCAAATCCAGATGATATAAACGTTGGTCCCGAATTGACTGGTTCTTCTTTGAAGAAGACAGATCTCCTAAAGATATTGAATGCTTTCTCACAGAAAACGGAGATCAAGGAGCTAGCTCAGCAACATGGATTGGATAGTATGTAGGACGTCAAATATACATGTACTGATCAATGTTTCTAACTATGGTATTGATTTCAGGCTGCCTCCAGAGACAGGCTTTCATGAACTTCAAACAGTACTGTTTAGGAACGGAATCATTACCTGTGGATCTCTATGTAGTCTTGAGTGATATCCTGCAAGGTGCTGGAAATGTTGCAGACATTTTTCCATACTTCATAAGCCATGCCAAGCAAATATTTCCACATATTGACTGCTTGGATGATCTCAAAAAGATTAGTGATCTAAGAAGTCCTGCTACCTGGTAAGAAATTATAGATTTATGTAATATTAAAGTTATTGAGATTTATTATCTTATTACGGCATTTATTATACTAATTTAATATACAGGGTATTTTATAATATGTAACTACAACTTCAGAAATAAATTCAAAACAGAAATTTCACAAAAAGTTCATATACACTATAAGTTAATTCGGTTTAGTTATTGAGATATAGCTAATTTTATCAATATTGTAATAGGCGAAAAATACATTTATAACTTTTATTAGTGAATTTTATTATTTTATTAGGTGTACATTATGCTCCTAATTATGTCATTTGTTCATTACTATATTATTTTGTTTTAACTTCTTGTGTTATTTTGTTCTAAATTTACTTCTGAAGCACATGTTATGAAACACTTTGCATATGTGTATGTTTTAATATATTAAGGAAAACATAAAATTTTCACAAAGAGATAAAATGTTGACCCTGTTTAGGTATCCTCTTGCAAGAGCAAAAAATAGAAAAATAATTTTTCACGCTGGACCAACGAACAGTGGGAAGACTTACCATGCTCTAGAAAGATTTATTACCGCAAAAAGTGGAGTATACTGTGCACCGCTAAAATTATTAGTTGCAGAAGTATTTCATAAATGCAACGGAAGAGTTAATATCATATATTTACTTCTAATAAATTTATTACTAGTTGTCATGGATAACATAAAGCTATTATAATGTATTTCAGGGAACACCATGTGATTTATTAACTGGAGAAGAACGAAAGTTTGTTAAGGGTCTCAATAACGCAGCCAATCATTTATCTTGTTCTGTAGAAATGGTGAATCTACAAAACAATTGTAAGTGTTATTTTAGGTACTTTGCCGTCTTCAACATTTACACAAGAAAGTTGTTAATAAGATCGTAAATTATTGCAGATGAAGTAGCTGTAATTGACGAAATTCAATTAATGCGTGATCTCAATAGAGGCTGGGCGTGGACGAGAGCTCTTCTGGGAATTCCCGCGGATGAGATTCATTTATGCGGTGAAGCTGGTGCTATAGAATTAGTACGTCTTTCATCCTTATGTTGTATCTTTACGAATTATATAGCAATATTTGACATCTATTAATCAAAATACATATATACAGGTAAAAACTATATGCGTTTCAACGGGCGAAGACGTGGAAGTACGCAGATATAAACGATTAACGAATTTGGAAATAGAAAATCAAGCTGTCGAAACTTTAAATAATGTTATGCCAGGAGATTGCATAGTCTGTTTTAATAAAAATGATATCTATACTGTGTCACGTTCCCTTGAAAGCAGGGGAAAGGAAGTGGCTGTAATATATGGTAGTTTACCACCCGGCACCAAACTGGCGCAAGCTGCGAAATTTAACGATCCTAATAATTCTTGTAAAATCTTGGTAGCAACCAATGCCATTGGAATGGGTTTGAATTTGTAAGTTTCATGTATTCAATCGGAAATTATATTTTAAAGTTTTAAGTGATGTAGATGTACATCATTGAAAGCGATTATCTTAAATAAATCACGTGTTGTTATAGGCATATCCGGAGAATTATATTTTATTCATTGATTCAACCAACGATCAACGAAAAAGGTGAAAAGGAAATGGACGTTTTGTCTGTGTCAGCGGCTCTACAAATAGCAGGTCGCGCTGGACGTTATGGCACAGTTTGGGAGACAGTAAGCATCCAGTTTAATTCTATTAAAAAAGCATAACAATGCACAGGAAAGTGTGAAGTATTAAAATACGCTTTTTTTTGTCGCAGGGCTACGTAACGACATTTAAACGAGAAGATCTGCCGACTTTGAAAAACTTGTTGAATCAAACACCGGAGCCAATAATGCAAGCTGGTCTCCATCCAACAGCGGATCAAATTGAACTGTATGCTTATCATTTGCCAAACTCGTCGTTATCAAATCTTATGGTGAGTGTCACATGGAAGCAACGATAGAATTAATTTTAATCGATCATAAACGATGCCATTTATAATTCTTCATTCATTTTAGGATATTTTCGTATCTTTGTGCACAGTCGACGATTCTCTTTACTTTATGTGCAACATAGACGATTTTAAGTTCCTGGCCGACATGATACAACATGTTTCGCTGCCGCTTCGTGCGAGATATGTATTCTGTTGTGCACCGATTAATCGAAAATCGCCATATGTATGCACCATGTTCTTGAAGGCAAGTATTATAATATTTATTATCGATTTTTAATGTTAATTAAAATAAATTAAAGTATTATTGTGGAGAAAAACTCGTATTTGAAATTTACTTTTTTTTCAAAATGTAAAATTTTAATTTTAATCCTTGCACTTCTTCAGAGGCATACATAAATATGCATTTTTTACAGTTTGCACGTCAATATAGTAAAAACGATACAATAACATTTAACTGGTTATGCCAACATATTGGATGGCCCTTTCAAATGCCAAGAACCATCATTGATTTGGTTGACCTGGAAGGCGTCTTTGATGTGTTGGATCTTTACTTATGGTTAAGGTATGAAATTGTACTTTATGAGATTGTTTTTTTATCTTAATTATGTATTTTTTTGGCGTTCTTATATCTCGTTATTCTGTATTCTGCCGCTAGTTACCGCTTTATGGACTTATTCCCGGATACTAAGATGGTTCGTGACATACAGAAGGAACTTGATGCACTCATCGAGGCAGGAATAGTTAGATTAACGACTTTGTTGTTAAATTCGGATGCAAGTAAGCCTGATTCTTTAGAAATATTATATTTATAGAATAATTTGTCCAATAATCCTTCTTTCACGTATTTTTATATATACGTATATGTACGCATATTTGTGTAATTTTATCATGAATGATTTTTAAGTGGACTTTAGACGATCATTGTACAATATAGTATATAACTGTCAAAAATGATTATTCAATCATATGATTTCATTATTCAGCATCAAATCTGATGACGTATTAACGCTAAAAATAAGCGCCAAGCATCACAAACTGGCATCTTATTGCGCAACAGTACTCACAGCCCAATATTTTATAAATTGCACTATTTAAAAAAAAACTTGATTGACACAATACATTGTATAAATCCTCAATATAGCCTCCTGGCTATTAATAATATTATGCAATATTAAATATTTTGCAATAGCATTGATCGCCCAAGGACTTTATAATATTATAATATTAATTATGAAGTTTTTAACATATATAAAAATCTTTTTTCATTATTTAGGTGAAGAGGCCGATAGTTTTGAGTCGCAAACACAAAAGCGAAACTTTTATAGAGGTAAATTATTACTATCTATAAAAATCAAATAAATTATACATGTACGATGAGTATTAAATTATACTTTTTTTTAGATTTTAAAGGAACTGGCAAACATAGTGTGGGTAGAGGTAAATTGACTGAAAGATTAATAGCGGAAGGGCTGTTAACACCACAGATGTTACGTGAACTGCAATCTGAATGGATTAGGTCGACAAAAAAGAAAAAGTAATATAACTGTGTATAGCAAAATATTAAAATTGATTAAAAGAAATTTTTTTTATTGTGAAAGTAATCAATATATAATTATGAAAAGAAAAGTAAAGAAAAATAATTAGGTTGATATAAAATGAATGATATAATATCGAATTTAAAAATATTGACACTGTATAAACAATGGTAGGAGTACAAATTTTTATGTATGAAAGAATCAAGTTATGTCCTGTTATTACTTTAATTAAGTATTATTTTAATATTTAATGTGTTTATGTGGATTCATTCATATATACATTCATAGACACATAGATATTTAAATTAAACATTTTTTATAAAAAAATAATGTTTATCTTTCCTTATCCGAAAGTTAATGTTCATAAAAATAATCGAGTTTTCTGTTATCGAGTCTTGTTTCACGAAAAGGACTGCTTACGTACATTTCCATTTTCTCGTATAAACATTACGTTATTCGGCATCCTCTGGACAAAATTCAAAACAATCCAAAATTTGAATCCTAACGAAGACTCGGTTCTCTCGTTCTCTCTACTTTTCCCGCAAAAGCCACGAGAAAAACAGCTGTAGCAACACGACAGTCACACGAACGCGGCACGCAATTGGCACGAACGCCCGACACTTCACTTCATTTTCAGCATTCCACGGCACTCTCGAAACACTCGCTCGCATCAAAAACTCGTATGGGACGACGAAGATACAAGTTGAAATGCGCCGCGACGCGTGTGATGATGTCGCACCATCCTGCCCCTACCTGACCTTCCGACTAACCTATCGTTGAGCGACACTGCGCAGCGGCGCGCAGGCGCGGCTTCACGTCGCTGTCGCTGCCACTATGCAGTGCCGGCATTGGTCGATCGGGCAGGACGGCGCGTAGTCGCGGCGCATTTCAGCTCGCACCGTTTTTGATGCGAACGAGTATTTCGAGAGTGCCGTGGAATGCTGAAAGTGAAGTGAAGTGTCGGGCGTTCGTGCCAACTACGTGCCGCGGTCGTGTTGCTTCAACCATCGCGTCAGATGCGATAGTGCGAAGTCGTATCGCGTTCAATCGCGTCTTCTCCGTTGCCCCGTATCCCGTACATCGAGTTTTAGACGGGCATGAGCACCGTGAGTATCGAAAGCGAAGTATCACGCGTTCGTGCCAAGTGTGAATCAAGACGCATCGTCGTAAGGAGGATCTTGGACGGACTCGAACGATCGAGAGCTGCAGCCGAGACGGAGCTAGACGGTGGACGAGGCGACCAGCGGCGAACGGTGAGTCAATTCATTTGTATCTACTATTTATTCATCCCCACATTTCGGTATTCACGCCTCGTCCCGATTGCGCTCGTAAAAATCGCGATTCAATGAATCGCGCGAAAGTCGTTAGGATAGGAAAAATTTGAAGTTTATTTACGCACACTTGGCGCTCTTTTCGCCAGGTGTGCCAACAGTCGCGGGTGACGTGCTTTCGTAGGTCTAATCTGTACATTGACATCATAGTGTATGTCCACGTTATAGAGATGGCGTCTTGAAAAATCGTAACAGCCTGTGGTGTATGTCTCTCGTTTACACAGTCATGCGCAATACCGGCGAAATCGTAGTGGCGACCGTAAAAGCGCGCTTAATAAATCGCTAGTTATCCTGTAGAATCGTTCACCGTTCGGACAGATCTCGCGAATTTTTCATGTTGTTTCTTATGTCTTTCAACAGACGAAAACGGGCGTTTCTCGAGTGAAGTACTGAATTGGTGGCGCGTGTGTGTACATCAAGATTTTCCCAAGATTTTCCGTACGTGTGATGTAGTGTCGGTCAGCCGAGTCAGCCAGCCATCTCCAGCAATTTTGTAACTCTGTTTCATTACGAGATGCATCGGAACACAATTGCTACCCCATTGTCAGGTATGTGTTAATTAAAGAACAGTGTTGAACATGCATATGTCCTGTTAGGACAATTGGAATGATTTATACCCTGGCAGAAATATAGTGCGAAACAAGGTTAAAGCGTAGGTTAGAAACATTGTTGTACTCGAAACTTCCTATTTTCGCGTACGAATATACTGTATCATCTGTAACTTCGATGAGATCAAAGCTTATAACATAAGTGGAGTGTAAAGGGGAAGTGACAAAAACATAAACGAAACTTCTAAAAAGCGTTTCTTGCCGTTTATTTCTTAAAAAGCTTTTGAATGAGTATAGTATCGCGGCTATGAAAGCCTGACGTCATAAGCAAAAAATTACACGTAAAAGTTTCTTGCGTGTAATATGTAAATAAATAACAATACATACAATGTCAAAAAGAATATATCAAATATCAAAATCGATATTTTATTTACAACAAAATATTTGTCATAAAAGTCCGTAATCCATAAATGTTGGCTTATGGAAACTGGAACAAGTACAATTAATATCCACTCTTCAAATATTATGGCTAGTGGGAAACAGTTGAAGAAAATAATGTTAGGAAAAGAATGTTTATTACACAAGGCTCCGTTTTTAGACTTCTTTTCTGTTGTTTGAATAAAATTTATCATTTCCTATGTATTTTTGCGCGCTAAACACGAATCCGGCAAGCAAATTGCTGCATCACGTGAGGTTTTTGAGAAAAGTGTGGTTAAAGGTGTCAAAAACGACGTTTTTTGACATATTCGTGATTTTGTTGCTAACAAAGTAAATTTTTTTTTCTACTTCTGCTTACGCCATCTTAAAGTGTCAACTTTTACCTTTAAAATAGATTTTTTCTAACGCCTAGCAAAAAAATCACGATATGTCAAAAAACGTCGTTTTTGACACCTTTAACCACACTTTTCTCAAAAACCTGATGTAATGGAGCAATTTGCTTGCCGGATTCGTGTTCAGCGCGCAAAAATACATAAGAAATGATAAATTTTATTCAAACAACAAAATCATGGAGCCCTGTGTTATCGATGAAGAATTTTATATCAAATCATAAAATTAATCCGGAACTGATTAAAGTATTTTTGCAAAGTATTACGCGTTTTAAAATATTCGCTTATTATATTTCACAACACTAAATATTTATTTTTTAACAAACGATTAAGGAAAATAATATATTGTTCTTCAAAAATTACTAGGAGATTATGATTAACATCGCGTTAAATGTTTATTCTTTTAAATCGATATATGATATGAATTTAGGGTGCAAAAATATTAGCAGATACGTAACAATTATTTATTCTATCAGTGTTTATGATTTTGTAATTGATACAATACAAATGCTGTTCATTTTCTTTTAAGAAAAACATTATTTAGTTTTGACTTATAAATTATTAATTACTTCTATCTTATAAATCATAAATAGAGTTTGCAGTAGTATTATTATTTATTTTTCCATAATACAAATTAAGATAATACAAAAATTGCACATTAGTCAAAATAATTTTTACAAAATGTTTCTTTAACGCCATTGATATTATTGTTTACAAGTAATATATTTAAATTATTGTATTATAAAAATATTGTGATATACTATATTCGCATCGATTAAATAGAAAAATTCTGGCATAGGACTAATCGGAAGATCCATGAATGCTACGAGCAATAATCAGCAGTTATTGATCATTAGCGTATTTCTTCCTTAAATCGTTTATAAGCTTCTGAATTAGTAGTAGCCATTTCAGGGGTTCATGTATTATAAACCAATCAGTTACTATATTCATATTTTCTATTTGCTTTTTAGTACATTTCCTGCATTTAGTTTGATAAGCTTCGCTGAATACATCTGAAAACGAAAGGATATTTTATGATATTTATCAATTCTAGTTCACACTAATCGATTTCGCTTTCGATTAGTAGTAAGTATATATCTATTTAATTTAAATATGATAGAATTAAAATGCAAGATAAGATTTACAAAGTCAATGTTTTTCAAAAATACGATTTACGCACAAAAGAAGGATAAAAAATTAATTTTGTCCCTCATATTTTTGAGGATACCAATCATTTATTCAAAAATCAGCATAAAATAATATAAAACGAATTGACGAATAAATTCTTTGCACGCAAAATTTTCTACTAACATTATATTTCTTTATAAAATAAATTATTAATTTAAAAATGAATAGCTTTGTCTATCGAATATAATGCATCGTTTAATTTTTACAAAAAAACTTCAATTAAAAAAAATCATGTACTTAAAATTGAGCAATAAAAATTTTGTTAAGATAAAATGTGAAACTGGTAAATCTTATATTGTAATTTCTTTTCTCTTCTGATGCGTTCAAATCTCTTATTGGACACTGGATTTTTTTTAAAAACTCTAAGTAAATACTTTGTTATAGCTAAAAAAATTCGATTCCGTATTGATTAAGGAATTCGTTACAAAAGAAAAAAAAAAGTAAAAGTATATATAGCCGTACTTATAAGAGCCTTTTGTTCTGACGTGCACGGTGTTATTTCCATGAAGCAGTTGTAATAGCTTTCTCGTAGAGTGTTATTTTCAAGAAATCTTCGAACATTTAGATGATCATATCGTTCAGGATAGAACTCTTCTTTCGCGAGAACGCATATTAATACGTTCACAACAATAATCAACGCGATGTTACTTAGTCGAGCCATCGGTTTCACTGCAGTTATGGCACTATGGAGAGACTAAATTGCCAATGAATCGTACATTTCATTTATATAGATTTTATTTGACAAAAAAAATATAAGATGATACATGATGCAAGATGTGTGCAAAATTTAAATAGAAAAAAAAGTTGGCTATTAGTCTTGATTATAGATTGAAAACATGTATAAGATTCTTAGTCATCAATTTGTCTGGCAAATTCAATAAAAAAAGATAGATTTAAAGCACTATCTTTCTTTTCTGAAATGTTTTTTTGAAAATTTCTATGATTTTTGCTATTGACACACTATTAACTTACTTTTAGCTTAATTTACTTTTCGTAAAACGCAAGAAAATTGCAAGCGTTCTTGAACTTCTAAATAATAGCGTATGTATAGACTCATTATAAATATATTTTTTACACTTTCTGTAAAAGTAGCTAATAATATCCTAATAAATAAATAGCAAAGTTTGAATAAAAATTGATTTATAGATAATGCTTTTTTTCTATTAGAATTTATCTTTTGTCACAGAGAGTAAATATTAAAAGTCTTTATGTCTTACAACATATTTAATGTCCTTTTTGATGAACGAGGTTGTTCACGTTGCATTCTATCAAAGAGTTTTTACATAACAGCGATGTATTTAATTATTTTCATTGCTATTTTGATTGCAGATTGATGGCTTTTATGATGACGAAATATTCGTTAAAATAAATTTATTTCAAAACTGTATTAAATAATTCTAGTGTGTCCGATGAACACATAAATTTGTTTTGTTTGCTTATCATAATATTTCCTCCTTTCATATAGTGTTTTATATGTTTACATTTTTTTGATATTTTTTCATATATATAAAAACACTAAGATATTTAAGGTGATTGAGTTATGTGAGATACTCTGTATATGATTAATGTGTAAGAACAATTTATTTTTGAGATTTATATACCTTTAAATCGAATTTTTTAATTCATTAATCATATTATGCAAATTTGCTTTGTAAAAGCTGCATTTGTGCAGCTGAGCCGTATAAGGCCTACTTAATTTATTTTAAAAATTCTATTTATGAATGATATCAAAATAATAATAAATTTTTTATTTTAATCACTCATAAAAATGAAATGTATCTTCCATGTAGAATATTTGTAAACAAACAAAAAAATGTTTTAAATTCAAATATTGAGCCTTATATGCTTGAGAATATAATAACAGACCCGAATAAAAAATAAATTTAAAATAACAAAGAAAACCAAACCTACCTTTTAAATCAGTTTTAAAATAATTATTAATCATAAAAATGAAATTTCTTAGGATTCATTCTTCTGTTAAACATCACAATTATTTTTAATTTATTAATTAATTTCGAGTACAAACCGAGATCCGATTGTGAAGTCCTACAAGTATGTTCTGATTTATCTCAAATTGTATTCATTATTCCAGTTAACAAATCATCTGAAGAGCGAAATTTGGTTAAAAACCTCTATCTTCGTCTGAGCAGAAAAATGAATCCAATGGATCTAATTTAGTGAATGATGATTATCAGGAAAAAGTAAACCTTATGATTATCAGAAATCGGCCCATTTTTTTCAATCATTCTATTAGAAAAACTTTTATAAATAGATTACTCTTAATACATATCAAACGTTGGCATTAAATTATAATGCCAACGTTTTTCATAAATTAATTTTATCATATATAAAATTGTTTTTATCATGTTAGGTATGAAAATTTGAAACTGCGTAGATTTTGTAATCATTTTAATCATCTTTATAAAAAAATTGGAAGCATTATATTTTACAATTTACTGTCAGTAAATCAATAATTGATCAATTAAAAAGGTGCTTTCAAGGTTTTAGTAATGAATGAACTTAATACTGTTTTTCTTTTTTAATAAAAAATTGTTATTCGCTTATGCGCCATATACAAAATACATTGTTTTTTATAATTGTTTTTCGTCACGTATGTAAATCAACAATCACTTTCGAAACTACCTACATAAAATAATGCGGATCACATATTAGAGAGATTCATGGAATCCTATATCGACTGTTACGTCCAAGAAAACATCGAGATCTTGTGAATATCTGAAGGTATCTTATGAAAAATATGTTCAAGATATTTCTAGAAGTTGTCTAAAAGATGTCTAAAAAGATTTTGCTGAAAATAATTTTGTAGAATTTCTAAAAGATATTTATAGACATCTGAAAGACTTTCAAAGACACTCTTAAGATGTTTGTCACACAAGATGTCTTTTAAATTTCTAAAAAGCATCTTCAGACATGGCAAGAAATATATTTAAAAAATCTGAAAGGTATCTTCTTATTTATGTGGGTAGTTTGTCAAACATCACATTTGTTTTCAATGTAGAATTAGTCGATGTAAAAAAAAAATTAAAAAAATACTCATACATCAACGCAATCTATGATAAATGTTCTGCTAAAATTGAAAAAAAAATTCGCGTAGCCCATATTGGCATGTCGGACGAGAATGGTCAGTTGGGATATTGATAGACGCTGTTGTCCAGATTGTAGTAGGCCATTTGTTCGTCAATCCACCGACGGCCATGGGCTATGTTAGCATAAACGCCGGGAGTACCGTTCTCACCGCAGCCAAGTCCCCAAGCTACGATGCCAGCTTGAACGTATCTAGTCGGGTCATTCCTTAGCGGGCATACCAGGGGACCTCCACCGTCACCCTGCAACGACAAGATTGAAAAGTCACTCTTTTATCTATTGCATACAAAGTAAAGAGAAATATTTTAAAAAGAATTTTTCTTTAATATATTTTTTTTTTTCGAGAAAAAGCTCGCACTTGATTTTGTATAAATTAGTTCTTAAATAATTGTTACTTCAATTTATGCTCTTCTTTTTCGATACTATAATAAAGTATGATTATAATGGACGCAAGAATATTAGAAAATGTTCGCTTCTGAGTCTGATCACGCAGATTTTGTGAAAATAGATTTTTTGCAGGTTCAGACTTCTCGATCCGAAGAAAATTTTGAAATCTTCAAAACTTTATAGGTATCTTCAAATTATATATGTCGAACTATTGTACGTTACTATATGAAAGTAAGATGAATTTATAAAATTTTTGGCGGCTTAAAGTTAATTTCTGTAGAAAGAGCCTGAAATTTACATTGCAAGTATCTTTTCCTGCTTCTCCACCCGCGCAGATGAAACTTTCGTCTAGACGAAAGTATTTTCCCAGCCTGGTGGTACGCATAATGTCTTGACATGTTCTATGGTTTACTACAGGAAGGTCCACCCTCTTTAAGATCACTTGGTAACGTCCTTCTTTACCTATAAGTAAATATCGTCAATTGAAATCATTATGTCATCATTGCACATTCAGACAGATCTAAGCTATATTAATCCATCGTTGCAGTGAATTAACTCTAATATATTAAACATTTGTAGACATTGTTGAGAGATTCAAGTTTAATCCAAATTTATTTCTTGCACATTGCAAACGTATAAAAGACGTACCGAATATGTCTTTTCCCCATCCGCTGGCGAAGCATCTGGATCCGTCGAAGTTCGCGTTCATTTCCGCTAGACACACAATGTCAACGTTCTCCGCGTACTCGACCGGGGTCTTTAGAATCAGGATAGCGTAATCATTGTATAGCGCACCCGAATGGAAGTTCTCGTGAATGACGATTTTATCGACGTCGCGGTCTTGATGCGGGTAGATCTCGTTCTTCGTCTGCGTATCCCATTCTCCCGCGCGAACTTTCAATTCATGTGGCTGCTTCCTGTCGATCGAAATGCATCGTTAAATTAAAAAAATAATGAGCGATGACAACAGATATAAAATATGTTTATTCCCATTTTCAAATGTGGCGTGAGTGAGAATTGTTGATCTATACTCCGATACTTGAACATTCTTGAAATATATCAGTTACCTAATTAAGTTTTATTAACTAAGGTTATCGAATAACTATTTGCAAAAATATTATTTCTTATCCTACTGACCCATTAACGCAGTGAGCCGCAGTAAGAACGGCTTGTCTGTGGATAAGAGCTCCACCACATTGATAAACATTCAATTTCTGACCATTCTCGCCGATGGCCTGTTCCTTCAAAATAGCCACCACCCACGGAAACTCGCCAAACTGAGCCTCATTATCTTGGCCGGTGATCCTGAAGCCGACTCCATCAGGATGTCGCTGTCCACATCCAGTCCTACCGATTGGTGTAGGCGTGGATGGTGGTTGTAGATCTGGCGGTTTACAGCAAACATCCAAGTAGTTCTCGCAAGTCCCAGAAACTCTAAATATTCCACAATATAATCGTAAAAACATGAGGATCACAATTGTTTTGATTAATTTTATAATGCGAATAAACGAGATTACATTATTTATTTATATAAATAAAATATTAATGAAAAAGAAATGAGTTTGAAAAATATCTGAGAAAGATTAATGATAGAGATTTCTTGTTCTTGTTTTAGCAGTTTATTCTTTTAAATTTTTAATTTTAATGACATTTTATGTGCAATGACAATTTGTTAAATTATTTTTTTCTTAATCCGCTGAACATTGAAAGATCGTTAATTTAAAATTTTTCTTCAGTTAAAATTAACTATAATATACAAATTTAATGACATCGACTATAAAACAATTTAGAATTTAAACATTGATTATTAAGAAAGATTCTGAATTTCGACAATTGTTCAGCTTTTTCGAGTTTAATAGCCGTTTAATTAGCCATTAGGTGAAATTGTGCTTGGTATAAAAACGGTGTATTATTTATTGGCGAGCCCAGAAGAATTTTATTGTCCAAAGATAATCTCATGCGGCGGGGATAATGAGGCAGCATGCTAAAAACAATAAACCATCTAAAGTGAAAATTATCTTAAAGAATATTTATCAAATCTGATCTTAGCAAGACAAAAATATCTATATGTAAATATATAAATATGTACAAGTATGTAGAGTGTCCCCGTATAAATTGATCATCTTTTTTTATCTCGCAAACTAACAGAGACTAATCTAATAAAAATAATATAAAATTAAATGGTTTGAACTGAACTCTATTGTATAAAAATCCGATAAGAAATAATAGAAACCTATAGAAATTTGATAGAAACCTGTAGGTTCAGATAAAATTATGTAAGATTTCTATTAAATTTCTATTATTACTCTATCATTTGTTATCCGATTTCTTATATAATACTTTTTAAGCAGGGTAAGCACAGTAATCGTTCAGAAAAATTATCTATTTATTTTAGATAATTTTTCTGACTGATCACTGTGTTCATAGTAAAATTCAGTTCAAACCATTTAATTTGATATTATTTTTATTAGATCTATCTCTGTTAGTTTGCGAAATAAAAAGAGGTGGCCATTTATACGAAGACACCTTACATATCAACCATGCACGAAGAGTACTTTTAGCGAAAGTTTAATCGCAAATTGCGTCCGACTTCCGATTCCAGAGTAATTAATTTTATTCGATACACATTTTCAATTATATTGTAATTTCAATTTCCCACCTTGATTTGCAATTTTAATTCACTACTCTTTAAATCAGAATTAGTTACTGAATTATTATTGAACTTAATTATTTACTGAAAGAAAGTAAATAGCCTGATTTCAGTACTTATAACTATATCAATCAGTGATTACTCAGTGATTATAACTATATCAATCAGTGAACTATATTAATCAGTAATTCACTGTCTTTCAATGATAATATACTGATTCTAATCAGTGAGAGTACCTCCCTCTCAAAGTCACTGAAAGAAAGTGAATAATCACTGATAGCCACAGTTATAAGTATAGCTACAAATCAGTAAGATTTCATTGATTCAGATTTAGAGAATATCAATTAAAATACCATTTTCTCGAACATACATTGTAACAATACTTTGAATAGGTGTCATCCGCCAAACGGAATTTAATTATGCTTGCATAATTATTTAATTACGTCATTTACGAGTGCGCAGTATTGTGCCAGGCACCGCATAACAAAAGAACCATTCCTGATTTAGCAACATCGGCACAGCTACGCTTCCGCTTTCCTTCTAACACAGTTGCTCTTCATGTATGGTCTAAACTACATACCATAATCGTATTCGACACTATTTGTACATTATGAAAACTTAAATGAAGTGATAAATAATATCGAAATCTTATACATATATCACTTTAGAAAGAAAATTTTTGTAATTTAATGTTTTGCATTTTTAAGAACTATTCTCTACTAAAAAACATTTTTACAACAATAATTTGCGTAAAAAAACATTTTATTCGATTAAACTAAATTATTTTTTTTTTTAATTCTGTTTTTTTTTATATGTATCATTTATCACATTATTATTTCATAAAACAGAAAATAATTATACGAATCGAAAGAGATGTATGAGTTTTTTCAAAAGTTTAAAAATATTTAAATGAAAGATTATATTATTTATCACTTTTTATATCTTTGTGAAAAATAGAGTCGTGCATTTTGGGATACCAATACCAATTTAGTAATTCAATCAAAAACGAGGAAATCAATGTGAGTAGATCCTTGCACAAGAAAAAGATATATAGTTATTATTGCATACAGATGCAAACTAATCGTAGTTAAAGTTTATCAATCTCGATTTTACGATACCAAAGGAAGCGTTAATCATCTACGTCTGTCGCGAACGAAAATTTCGCAGCATGCCGTGATCCATCGCCGTCAGTAGAAAACCAGTCGAGATTTCAATCTTTGGTCAATAAACTCACTTCGAGGTATTCGCACCCGAGTCACCAAAATCGGACCTGATATCGATGATGCCGATTCCGTTCTCCAAGATCTTGCCCTCCTTACACTGATAATAAGGCACGCATTCGCAGTCGTCGGGTTTCGAGGGTGTTTGATCCTTGCCAAGGATGGGTCCGGAGGGAGTGGTGTTGAAGACTTGATTAATGAGGCTATCGAGGTCGCCGTCTACCTGGGGCACCGACTGAGGGGTCGTGCCTTTAGGGGTACCGAATGCTTCATCGATGAGAGCGCCGAGGCTGCCAGGCGCGTCTTTCTGATCGAGTTGCGGCAATGCCGTCACCAAAATCACGCTGACCAAGGTCAGTGCGGAAACCAGTCGCCACATGGTTTGCGCCAAGGACTCTTGGCTGGTCTGCCTGAAGCAAGCACGAAAAATAGTGTAAGATATTCGAAGACAAACGTTGCAGAACGATCATACCTAAACCGATTTTACGACGGCTTCGCAAAAACCTCTCCCAATGCAATTATATAGAAGATATAGAAGATACCTCCTTTTTTGAAGCTATAAATAGCGATGACACAACGATGCCTCACTCTAAGTTAAAAACTCGGAAATAAATGCAAACTAAATAACTCGTGAGATCAATCATTGTCTTTCGTGCGAGCATTAACGTGAAACAATTTAGTCTTCGGTAATTCTCGGCTATCATCGAGAAGAATTATTGTACAAAAAAATACACTTGCCTGTAGATAACGTGTTTATATGATATATGTGAATGGAATAGAGGATGTATATTAAAATTATGTGTGGAAATGCTTTTAAATACTGATAAATTTTTTTAAGACACGTTAAAGGGCAATATGATTTAATATATTATATATCTCTATAATTATATACATATATATATAATTATATAT
>QKQZ01012143.1:372-10372 GCA_003595255.1 Solenopsis fugax | reverse complement strand
AGTATCGATATATACGCATTATCCGGAGCGATTTCGCTCGCATACACTGCTCGCGACACGCGTGTCACTTGTTCACTCTAAATCGGCTGATTAAATTATGGTCCTTCCCTTCTCTCTCCTCGTTACCCTCTATCACGCCGCGACACGCTACAAAGATTAATCCAGAATCCGTTGGCCCAGCGGAGGATGATACCTTCGACAGATATGACCACGTGCCGAAGACAAATAGTCCTTTTGATCGACGTAATGCGTAAATGCGACTCGACGAGTGGACGTCTCTTTTCGAGGATTTTGTTTGCGCAAAAGACAAAATCGGCGTAATCCGAACACGGGAATTTCGATGGCTCGGAAACGATCCTCTGTTTCATTTATTGTATTAACTAGTTCTTTGCGGGAAAAATTTACGCGAAACAGAATGGGCAGATTCAATTGAAATTGAACGGCATGGTCAATAGATGGGTTAAAACTTTATACCACAGGTATCCGAATTCCCAAGCGAAAAAAATATTTTGTAGAGCAATAAATCGTCGGAACGACCGGACCCAATCGGACATTCGGTTTGTTTAAAAAAAATCAAGAAAGTACTTTAATTAAAAAGCTTTTTGCGTACGGAAACGCGGTATTTCTTTGTTATATATTGTTTAACACATTTTATATATGTTATACATTTTATATGTTATCAAAATATATTATGATAAATCGTTCATCATCCATTGTTAAAAATTCCTTCGGTAACGTAATAAAGTCCGAGTATTATGATCGTATGTATCGCGACCAGTGTTTGCCGTTATCTATATAAAAGTATCTAGATAATCATTTAGACAAGAAAATTGCTTTATCTAAAATATTAGAATGTACTCTTTATCTTAGAAAAAAGAAGTGTTGTCTTTTTTAAATTCTCTAAATTTTCTCTAAGTTAATGTGAACGAGTATAAAGCATTGGCTTTAGCTTCAACCTTCAAGTCATCATTTATTCTAACAGCAGAATTTCTTTGAAGTAATAACAGCAGATTGCCGAGATCAAAAAGTAGTAACGCAATATAAAAATTGTTCTAAAACTAAAAGAATAAAAAATTTGTACAAAAACTTTGTTATTATAATGTGAGTTATATTTCTACTGTTTTTCAACTTTGATTTTTGTTTTCATATTGATGCAAAAAGGAACATTTTTTTAGATTAAATTATTTGAAGAATTCTCGTTTTTAAGAAATAGATATTAATAAATAAAAATACGAATATATTAATAAGAAAATACGAATATATTAATAAGAAAACACAACATATGAAAACATAATTAATTAAAGAATCTTAACGATCATAGCTAAATTTTAGTGCTGATTTTCTTGTGTGATTTTATATACAGAGTGAATTTTAATTCCTGTGTTAACGTTTTACCATAGAGGTTACTTATCGAATGCAACTGTAAGATTCACTCTATTACATGTGTATACATGTACTCACCCTATGTATATTTTCGAGGTCATCAAACTGTGCGCCGATACATATTTCGGTCTTGAAACACAGTTCTGCATTGAAGGAAAATAGTAAATCGCAATATTAAATCGAGAATCAATTTAATAATAATGATGTTAACAAACATTTAATCTAGCAATGATACCAATAAGAAAATCTTTTCCTTCCTTAAAAAGTGTAAAAAATTTGTTGCAAAAAATAACATACAATGAATATATTGTTTTTGTATCTTACATTGTTTTGCTTAACAGTGATTATCTTAAAATAATCTGAAACGATATATATAATTTTATCTTTTATCTAGCTAAATTTAAAATTAAATAATCTTTGTGTTATATAAGATACGTGTATGTAATTTATCTTTATCTAGATAATTTTAAGTTATCTAAGCGCAGCACTGATTACGATTATAGTTTTTAGTAAATTTTACATTTAATATGGATAGCCATATTTTACCTTGATATTTTAATAAATTTCTCACAGTATCTAAAGTCCGAATTTCATTATTGCGTTCAGTCAAGAGTTCGATTCTTTCGTAAGTTCCCTGAGAAATTGCGCCATCGCCGATGACACTGATAACGCTTTATCTCGCGAGGCGAAGTCTGAAATTATACCGCGAAAGAAATCCCGCGGCGCGCCGTATGCGGCGCATACAAATTTTGATAAAAACGCGGACTTATCGGGTTTTGCGGAGGCGGCCGCGGAGATATGCGCGGCGGCTTAGTAGGACGAATGGGGGGATATCCAACGGCGGAGAACGTACACCACCCCCGTCGCCGTCGAAGGCACCGGGGTTGGAGTGCGGTAAGCAGCTCATTAGAACCCTCCCCGCCGACCGGCCATTATTGCCTCGTTCCGTATTCCGTTACAAATTGCTTTATTAAATTAAAGTCCCACAACCCACACTGTACCGCGTCACGACGACCCTGCGCGTCGACCCTTCCTTCTACCCACCCCCCTTCGAGTCCCTTTCCGCTTCTCGCCCCCTTGTATATACGCGCCCACATGCCACATCGGACCGTGTGCGGCCCCCTCGTCACCGCGGAAGACGTCCCCCTCGACTGTCCCTCTCGATTACCCTCGAAAATTTTCTCGAGCCTCTCTTTCCGATCTAATTAAGAGTTGGATGGCACGAGTAACCGAGATTAAAAATAATCAGCCGGCGCGAACAAGATAAAGTCGTTTAATATATAAAGGTTTTTTACGAGACAGTATTGTTGATGCTGACGACAATAATAATTTAATTGATTAGAATGTCGAATTGATTCGAAATGATGTCTTATAAATGCCGAAAAGACAGCTTTAATAAACTGGTGAAGAGATTAATGTAATCTAAAACGTTGACTTTGCTTAAAAACATAAGAACATAAAGGAAACAATGTGCTGAAAATATGTACATTAAAACTACTTTGTGCTCATGAAAAGAATATGAAAAAAATATGAAGAAGGATGAAAAATAGCTCTTATATCGTTTTATACATTTTTAGTTTGCAATTTCTAAGCAATTGTAAATATTGCAACTACAAAATATCTAAATTAATAAAATTAAGTGCTGAAATATCAAAATAGTGTGAATTGCAAATATGCAAAATAAATATAAATACAGATTTGATTATTTTTTTAATAAGATTCGTAGAGACTGACTTACGTCAGTAATTAAAATTCAATATAACTTATTATTGTAATATAACTTGTTATTGCAAAGTACAACTTATGTAAAATAGAAGTAATTAGAGAAGAAGTATAAGTTACTTCGTAGAAAAATCAATGCTATCGTGAGTCCAATGAAAGAGAGAAATATTAAATGGTTGCGGCAATAATTACCAACGTTATAAGGACCGTAATTAATTCCCGGGATATGGCGAATTAATTTCGAACTGCGGTTAAAATGAAATACTTCTTACAGTTATAACACGGAAGCTAATTATGCTCGAAGATATATCGCAGACATATTTTTCCTACGTAAAACAAATGGGGGTAAGTGTGTATATGGGGCAAGTGCATATAATAGCGTTGCATCTTCCTAATAAATTTCATTGCGCTATATAATTAGCATACTGGCAATATAACGAAACCAAATTTATTAAGAAAGTACAAGCGTATTATATGCACTTGCATACATACATACATATTCTATAACTGCATATGTACGTACTTATCCTCACTTATCTATGTAACCCAGGCTGTTGGTGTTAGTGTAACGAATATGGCGATATTTCCCTACGACTTGTCGCGACACAAAGTCACAGATGGGACTCCCGGCTTCCCCTTTAATTCTGCAAGTCGGAAAAGAGATCACGAGGGGCCCAATAGAATGTCGGCACAGAATGCACAATCGGATGCGCACAATTGCTCGAAAATACAATAAAAATTTACAATCAGTTCGTCGTAGATGTGACATCAAAATTCAGATGTAGCTTTTTTAACAATCGTATCTTAACATTTCTCGTTTTAATTCTCGTACCGAGAATTCGCATTTCTTACGAAATGGCGTAACAGAGTGTAAATAAAAAGAGTGTATGTTTGTACAAAATATAATTCGAAGGATTGCAATTTTTAAAAGCTCGAAAATAAATTTCTCCTTCTGTAAGTTGAGATTATATCTTGATTATTACAAATTATATAATCTCCTACACCGAAAAAATGGTATTCTCAACTTAAGAATTATCCTCTTAATTTTATAGTAATTCTCTTTTAAAATAGACACCAAGAGGATATTCTTGACAAGAAATTCTTCTATAAATATAGTAGCAGATATTCTTAATTTTTATTAGGATATATATATAAATAAAATGAAATTTTTTAATAGAATTTACTTTAGGACAGATTTCCTACAAATATAAAAGAAAATATAATTTTAAAACATTGAACACACCGTTTTCCGCCGATGAGAATTAAGAACAAATTAATAAAAATTATAAATACTAATCTTTAAAACATGCGTGTTGTCTGAAATAATTAAATTAACTCTTCAAGCCACTTTTTTATTATTGTCTCATCCATTATTTAAATATCACGTTGTTTAAGATTTTGCTCACCAAACATTATACTGCACTAGCTACAATAAGTGTGAAAAGTATTCGTGGAGGAAATATTTTTTAAAACCTTATTTTTAAAATGTAAAAATTAAGCAATTTATTAACAATGAATCCATATATTTATATATACAATCAATCTATTTATTAATAATAAATTGCTAATTAATGTTTAAATTCTAAAAACGAGATTTTTAAAAATATTCCCTGTATACATACTTTTTGCATCCACTGTTAAGTTATAACAATATAATTGTTACAAATCAAATAAAATATGATATGCATAGAATGTCATTATTGTCAGAATTTCGTTAGAAAAAAATATATTCTCAGTTTTAAAGAATATTCTAGAAAAGAATATATATATATAGACATTAAATATATGTGTGTTAAGAGGGTTTGTGCAAAGTATATAATCCTCTTATTTCGAGAAAACCATTTTTCCGGTGTAATCTCAACTCTCTCGCTCCGAACGGTACGTTTTAGGCTAAATTAAACAAAACGCCGCCCGATGCTATTGGCCAAGGCTAATTACTCCCTTCGCAGCGAAGCGAAACGGATATTCAGGAGCCACTCATCGGGTGACGCGAATGTTGCAGTGTCGCAACAGCTGGGCTGTCAGCAAGCGATGACGGGCACGGGCGGCGGTGCCGGGGAACACGATGGCGGCAAGAAGAAGCACACGAGGCCCACGTTCAGTGGACAGCAGATCTTCGCCCTGGAGAAGACCTTCGAGCAGACCAAGTACCTAGCCGGCCCAGAGCGCGCCAAATTGGCGTACGCCCTCGGAATGTCGGAATCCCAAGTCAAGGTAACATCTCGCAATATTGCACTCACTGTACATTCAACGAATTCACCGAGATGACATTTCTGTTCATTCGATCTGTATAATTACATCTTTCGCCGTTTAAAGACCACTGCATTCTCTATGGGAAGAAACTAATCGTTTACGTTTATTTATGGAAATAAAGTTATCTTTTGAGATGCTTAGTTACACACAGAGAGAAAAAATTGTAGTGGTGGCAACTATAAGAGGACAACCATACAAATTTTGTTAATATAATTATAATATATAGTTAAGTGAACTATATTATAGTTATTGCAGCTAAATTAATGATTAAGAGAACTAATAAAAAATTGTTGTAGTATACTATATAATAAAGTAATTACAACTATTTTTTATTAGTTTTCTTAACCATAAATTTAGTTGCAATAACTATAATATAGTTCATTTAACTATATATTATAATAATATTAACAAAATTTGTATGGTGGCCCCCTTTTAGTTGTCACCACTACAATTTTTTCTCTCAGTGCACAGAAGAAACCCAGCAAACGTTACAGTTATAAAACTGTTAAGCATATTTTCCCATTCGGTAATATAACTGTTACATAATGGGCCGGTTTTACCGTTAACATAATCGGCTGATTGTTCTATTGGAATTGACCAATCGCATCTATCGTAAAATAAAATCGTTAAGTAAAATTGATCAGAAATAACCAATCATTGACACTTAATCGATCGATCGAAGTTAATGGCGTTGGTGAAACTGGCTCAATGAATGAGTCATGTAACAGTTACACACTGAGAGAAATCGTTTGGTAGTATAGTGATCAAATGAATTTTATAGTTACTGGTACCAAAAACTTTGTTACATTTAACAAAAAAAACCAAAAACTTTTTGTAATTTGTTGTATGAAAATAATTATTTGGTTGACTGCAAATTGTTTGGTCAAAACAACCCATATATTTAGTAACTATCACTATAAAATTCATTTGATCACTAATCAACCAAACTTTGGTTGATTTTACAAAACATTTCTCTCAGTGCATTGTTGAGTGGGAAATTATAATTAACAGTTTTATAACTGTAACTTGGTGTTTGCTGGGGAGTTTTTGCAAAAATTATAGGTTAACAGAACAAACGAGATTTTGCATGATTCACGTGGCAAATATCCCGAGAGTCGTCAAAACCACATCGCAAGTACTTCCCCGTGAAAAAGGAAGACGAGGAGACATTTGTCTTCGAGTTCGCCGCTGACACAGAGAGATCGATCAAAGCATCGCCCCGGCGCGGGAAACGCAAATCCGCGCGTTGCGAAGTAATCCGCGACCGAAAAATCTCCCTCGAAAAAAGAAATCCGCCGCGATCGTCCGTCGACGCCCCGAAGAGGGGCACGGGGAGGGAGCGGGGGGGGCCCCTTTCACGATGGTTCTCGCAAAAAGCGGCTCGCTCGCGCGGAGGCGCGATTTTAAAAAACGTCCTGCTCGTTGCCCGGCTTACTCCATCAACGCGCCTCGCCCGCGGGACGAAAAGGGCACAGGGATCGAGAAAGGGGGGCGAACGGAGAAGGCGGAAAGGGAGGGCATCTAACGAGGTAGCCGGTAAAAAAGTTCGAAGGATAAAAGAAGGTGACAAAACAGCCGGAGACGTGTCAAGCTTTGCGGCACCTGCGTCATCCTCGGCGTCGCTCTCTCGCGGACGCCGACGGTGCGTCCGCCTCCCCTCCCACTTTCGCTACTCTCTCATCGTCAGGAGGGAGAAGAACGGGGAACACCGGGTGAGACACGGGTGAGGCCGCGGTGACGGTGAGCGAAAGGACGGAGGGAGAGTTATCTCTCTCCTTTCGTCCTCTACATGAGCTTTTGCACTCCTCTTCTTCCTTCCTAGAAGCATCTCTCTGGCCCCCCGCAAACTCCGCCGCCTCTTCGCCTTCCACCTTCGATGTTCCGCTCCGAGTCGAAGCCTTCCTCTCACCCTTCGTCTCCCTTTCCTCCGCTTCCTCTTCTCTCGCCATCTTCGACCCTCTGAGAGAGAAAGAGAAAGAGAGAAAGAGAGAGAGAGAGAGAGAGAGAGAGAGAGAGCTTTCCATTTGGAAACCCTCAACCCCTGCTGCAGGGCAGGGTTTTCCCTTTCTCTCCTTCTCTATCTTTCTCTCTTCTCTCTCTGTTTCTCTCTATCTATCTATCCCTCGCGGACTCGGGCGTCGATGTAGCGCTGTCATTGGCTCGTTCTACGCCGCCATATTTACATTTTTATTGAAAGCTACAAGTCTGTGTCGGTGAGTGATGGCGAAGGGGGAGCGAGAGTGCGAGCGTGGCGCCCCCTGAAGTCCACGAGGGTTGGGGTAGCTAGGGGGGTGGACGAGGGACGCGACACGGGGGAGGGTGGACGAGGAGGAGTTGCGCGAAGCGAGAGCGCGGGCGAGGGGACGCGCCGCGGGGGTGAGGAGGGTTAGCATTCAATTACCTCGGATTTCCTCGGGAAGAGGCGATTCACCTCCGCGTATATGCCATCTTCGAGGGCGAGATTGCCCTCGGATCTCCGAGTGCCGGCGCGTTTTTCGAAATATTACGACAATATATACCCGCGTACTCTTTTGCGCGACCGGCTGACTGAGAAAAAAGATCGGGGGGAAAAGGAAGGCTTGTTTACATCAACACCCCCCCCTCCCCGATGAATCCCACGTTATCTCGCGGTATCGTGCGATTTCCTTTAAAGTCTCTCAGCAATGAGTGCGGCGATCGTGAAATTTTGCGGTATAACATGTATCTATATGTGAGAGGGGAAAAAAAATGGTGATATCGGCTGGATTACAGCTGTTGCTTTACACATCCAATCGGCTTCACCCCTGCGCGAAAGATCACGGTCTAAACATTCCAACTTTCTTAAAAAGTATAAGATCGTCTGCTAAAAGAATCGACTTCAGAAATCCTCAAATCTTGTCATAAAAAATAAAAAAAAAAAAGAAAAAGCTCACACAAAAGATTCCAATAAATCTGTCGCTATCCGAAATCAAGGAAATTATGCAACTGCGCTCGCGCAGCGCAGCATTGCGACTGGCATTGCACATGGTTGTTTTATTCGAGGGTGATATCTTATAATTGGGATACACGGAAGGATGTAGAGAACGATGCGGTCGATGTGAGCGGAATACCAACGATAGATCGATACCGCTCCCTCGCGGTTTCGGGTAATACCGGATCATTACATACTGGACCTATCACTTTTTTCAATATTGGAAAGGGATTTACGCGGTACGAAGGGATTTGGCAGCGCTACCCGATGAAGATTTATACCGGCCCGCCATTTCACAATTCCAGATTTATAACTTTTTCATTATCGAAACGTATACCATACCTTACCGATGCCCGCGTCCGTATGGACGCGCGAGTGCGCGTTCCTTTCTTTCTTTTTTTTTTGTTCGCCTAATAGCGCGACGGCGGATTTCGGGAGATGTAATCCCCGGAATACATTTTGCCACCGATGGTTCTCGGGGTTATATCCGTCAGGCTGTACAAATTGCCCGCACGTTAATATATTCGATCAACCGAACGTCGTTGCTCGAATGTGACTCCCATATCCTTCTCGCGGAACGACACGGGAAGGAGCGTCTCTCCGTAATGCGCGCGGTCGGCGTTCGCATAAATTCTTGCGATGAAATATTTGCCGGTGATGTATATGCGTAATCTGAGCTAATAAATGATACAGGTGTGTCGCATGCAGGATCTTGTACGCGACACATATGTAACATTGAATTTAAATCTCTAAAGGTTGATGTAGAATCTTTTCGTTATTACGTTAAAACATGGTAAATTATATTGTTTAATTAATAAAACAATGAACGCAATTTCTAACATATAATAGTGATGATTTCTTTTCGAGACGTATTTCTTCTTTTTAAATTTTAAATGTCTTTATTCACTTAGGCCCGGTTTTTCATTATCTGATTAACTGATGGTTAAATTTTACCTGACGTTTTACCCAATGGGCTTCATCCATGCCATAGGTGAAGCTTATTGGTTAAAACTTCAAGTTAAGTTTAACCATAAGTTAGACAATGAAAAACCGGGCCATAAGGTAGTTAGACCCCAACTATGCGAGTCAACGACAGACTCAAACATATCCTTAATTTTAAACGAAATCTATCGTTATGTAAAATCTAAGAATAAAAGAACGAAGCATTTTATACATTTACAATATTAAAACAAATAATATTTAGCAAGGATAGGATTCTTGTATTTAAAACAACAAACAATTAACTGATAGGCTACTAAGAGTCAGCGCGGTTATAAGTGCGCAATTAAACTTATTACAGTTTTTTTAAAAACTGTTTATTCATACTTAAGCGATACAACAATTTAAAACGATTATCTCATCATGCTTAAACAATAACATAAATTCGAACGAACAGTATACACTCTGACTTAAGATAGTGAGCACGCGTTGCGGAGCGATAAACGCTTGAGTGTATAAGTTCATTTCCTATGGAAAAAATTTATCCAAGGCTTCTTGAGTCTTCATCAGTTCTAATGGTTGTTTGAGAATTGTCATTTCCTACGACACTGACACGGGTGGAGATGCCACTATGGATTTGGCAAACCGTTGTGTGACTGCTTCCCGTTGACGAGAACTGATGACGTCTCGAATTTTTATTTTCGATATTGATGCGCTGAAGAGGACTCCAAAGCGAGTCAAAACGTTCGTTCG
>QKQZ01012137.1:193-10307 GCA_003595255.1 Solenopsis fugax | reverse complement strand
TACCCATACAAAGATATTTCCATTTTTACGAATTACCACACCTAACGAATAGCCCTGGTCTCCTCTATTTATATCGTAATTTTATTATACTAATGTCGTAAATATTTCTTACAATTAGAAACAATAAAATAAATTAATCGTTTAAGAAGTCTTTTACCTTTAACGGTTTAAAAAGTGATTTTTTTGCTGATTTTTATCCCTACACTTATTTAAAATATTATTATAAAAAGATTTTTCTGAAATTCGCAATATTAACAGAGCTACGAGCTCAAATATAAAACTTTTGTTATATGTGGCTAAAATAAAACTAAAATTTTAAACGCGTTTTTTTCCAAACCATATTTTTCGACCTTGTGGAAATACTAATTAAAAAATTATATGAAACAGCAATAATTATTATAAGACTTTTTTTTTATTAAAAATTCTGATGCTATTTATTGCAACAATTGACCTCCTTATTACAATTGATATTTTTTTTATAGCTATTCTGTATTTGTTCCATTGTAGACAGTTCTTATTTTTGGTATTTCTTGCTTAATAAACGTTTTTTATTATAATTATTTAGTTAAAAATGTTTTTAAACTTTCTAAAAATAAATTTAAATTTATAAATCAATTAATATTTCATTGCAATTATAAATTTGCAATTTTTAAATAAATATTTGTTGTTTGTATCAACTTACTTTCCGTCGAATAAAATATATATGATACTCTATGGAAATTAAATTTATAACAGTACACTCGATGTTTTCGAACTAATGCTTTGTGAACAAGTATGATAATGCCATTTAACATTAACCATTTAATAATTAATGATTAAATCAAGCATCTTGTACTACATTTATTTTCTAAAATAAAGTACAGAAATTTGTTTAAGAAACTTGAAAGTTTATAAATTTTTAAAGATTTGTTCGAATCACTTTAAATAAATGATAAAATGATCGGATGTGAGATATTTATAATTGTATAAAAAAAAGTACCATAGTATACTTTAAGAGTTAAAATTTGCATGTCATAAAAAAGTATTAAATTATTTCATTGTAATAATTAATTGTAGAAATTAATTACAAATAATTAAAGAGGAAAACCGAAACAACTGAGGCCTAAATTAAAAGAAATAAATCACTGTTATAAATGCCGAATAATAATACCGTGTTGTAGAATGAAAAATGGAATGTCAGAAGTTTAAAAATGCTGGCACAGCTACTTTCTCGTGAACGGAACTGTCCGAGAGAATATTTTAAATGGCAGCAGAAGTAATTCTGCTCTCGCATCACACATGTACGTTAACATCTATACCATACATGCTGAGAATAGCATGTGCAATGTTAAAAGTGACTACGGCCTCTTGACTGCTGAAGTGGGGCGCCAGGCCGCTCTAAAACACTCGGAGACATCATTGTTCAGTCACGTTTCTCGGCATTGACTCGAGCATTCTCAAATCAACACTCTATTTCTAACATTCTTTGCGATAGTTACAGAGGAAAGAGCAATAGGCTTTTCCGCGAACGAGGAAAAACGCGCATACGATTAACAACGGACTCGTAAGTGTACCCGTGTCACGACATATGATTAACATGCTACGATTGTTTGTTCGATTGTTTGTGCAGACATGCACAACCTGCGCGCATATTGATCAGTCGTAATATACAAGGCTTATAAAATAATTCGCTTTCGACAAAAGAAACAACAAAAAGAAACATAAATAACTTATATTTTTACACAAGAATAAAAACAACATAATTTATAAAATGAAAGAGATTACATTACAATAAAGAATATTATTTTTATCTAATGTTATGTACAATGCCAATGGTATATGAGAATTTGCGCTTTTTTCAAACGTCATCATTTAATGCTTTTAGTCTCTTCCCAAGATAAACAAATCATATCTATAGAAGATAGATGCATTAAACTCTAAATTGTCATTCTTCATCAATACCTAACATGATCTTTTTCTTGCATGACGGAACGCGTTCCCTCAAGCATTATAGTACACTGTGAGAACTCCGACAGGTGATCCGTAAGCTGTGACACGGAGAAGCGCGAAGGGATGTCTTCCCACGACTCTTCGGCTGCCTATACTATTATACGACAGTCACACGAACATTAAAGACGTAAGATCAGGATGCCACACTAAGAAGCAGTGATATTATTGTCGCGTCGGAAACAGTAGAAATCACTTAGCACTTAATTCCAGCCGCAAGTTGACTTTTCTGAATTCGGACTGATGCCGCAAGCTGCTGGCGAGATCGAAACTTGGAAGTTTCCGTAAAAGCTAGGGAAACTTTGCATCGCGCCTCATCCGTTGCCGTTTCATAAATATATATATATGTATATAAATATGTATAGAGTGTCCGAAGCAAGTGCAAGGTGTTATCTCGACCGTGAGTACCACAAGTCAAACTCTAAGAAAATATTTTTTTTTAATTTTGAAAAATCAATAGTTCTCTTATAGATAATTAAAGATTAAAGTAGATTGAAGCTTAAAGTAAACTTGACTTTAACAGAATTTTAATTTAAAGTTTAGCTAACTAAAATATATATTGAAAGAAGTTGTGGGAAAGTATGGTAAATCAAATTTTCTCTGTAGAATACTCTACTTCAAATTCGTATTTAAAAGAAATTGTATTTAATATAACTAAAATGTACCGGGCACACTCTCTATATATTCACAATTGTATATATACGTATACATACATATATAAATAGATCCATCTGCATTCTATACGTATAGATATACGTATCTATTTCTACATATAAAATGTAGATAAATCTATTTATATACAGATGGAATCTATAGAATTCTTTATCTATCTCAGATACTTCAAGATCCATCGCGATGCAGCAGGCAGTGCGATGCATCTAGATATCTACTGAAAGCACAAATACCACTATACTTAGATCACGCGATTACTTGGTGGACACAAAAAGGTTTCTGCTAAAAGCTGTCGGATAAAGAAGTAAAAAAAAAAAAAAAATCAAGAAAGAAGACATGGACGTGGGAGGGAAGGAGAAAAGTGCACTACGCGTTAAAGACCAGCATTTCCTACAGAATTTCGGTATATCCTGACTATTTCCGGTTGTCATCTTAAAGCACAATGGCTACATATTCAATTATCTTGAAAATGGATCGTTTTCAAAAGGAATGGAATTCTTGAAAAGCCGATTCTTTTGAAGCATTTGTTTGCAAAAATTACAGTTGATTTCCCTTTATTACACATGAATTAATTTCTATATTCGAATCGGTAAGTACACAAAAAACAGAACGAGTCATATATTTCAAATTTTTCAGTAAAACTGTTTAATTTTAGTTACAGTGGAAAAACTAACAAAATTATTTTGTGAATTTAATGTGATTAATTACAATAACATTTCAGATGTAAGGGATAAGAAAAAGGTCTTATTCAATTTTATCTTGAACAAAACTCCAAAATACCAACTTTAAAACTTATATTACTCTAAAAAAGTAAATTAAGAACTATATTATCATATAAATCAAGAACAAAATATAAAGGACGCTCAATAAATAATATAAATTTAATATTAATTTATAAAATTAACATCGTATAATGGAACAAGTTTTGACTGTGTACAATCTCCATCAATTGCGATTGTATACTTAACAAATAGGTAGTGCATACGTAATTAAAAACGTTGGAATTGGATGAAAATTACTATATTTTACTGCAGTTATAAATAATTAACAATATCTAACAAGGTATTTTTTACCAATTAGAGTTGTCTATTTGGAATTCTATGATCATCGTTCCTGGTACAAGGAGATTGCATTGAAGAGGACTCGAATTGTGAGTCGAAACTGCAAGAATAATGTAACTTGCGTTATTAGCGTTACATGAACGCCCTTTTTGATCGTTCCGATTAATAAATAGATATTTAAGTGCACAAAAACATCTAGTGCCGATAGTGTTTTTATTGGTCAAAAATACCTAGTTAGATATTGTGAATTCATATATAGAGTCTCTAACTTCTTTAATTATTTAAAAATTTAGTAAATAATTAATTTTCAAATTAACTTTCAAATGATCTAAATAAATGTAAATAAAATTTTGCACAAATATTTATTAAAGTTTTATTAGTATATGTAAAAATGTTTATTTAATTGGTAAATTGGATGGCTTTCCTTATCAAATTTACAAATATAATATAATGTATAATATTAGTATATAAAAATATAAATTATTATTATATTAGTATATTAATATACAAAATAATTATATTATTAATATATTATTAAATATATAAATAATATAAAATTAATATAATATTAGTGTAATATTACAAAACGCAGTTTTACATAAAAATCAAGAGTAAACAAAAACTTAAACAACTTTTATACCAATAAGTGAATAGTGCTCAAATTTTACACGATACTCAAACATATAAATATTAAAATATTCTATGAAATTTTTATATTTTTGATAATGTTTTGAGATATGACCATATATTCTGAAATGAAGATTAGAAGAAAGTCATCAATACTAGCATAGCCCTTCTAAAGCAGCACCCCCTTATTTTTCGAAAACAGAATATTGCATTGTATTAATATTGATAACAACATGATCTGCTTAGATAATTAAAGAAAAATCTATAGTTTATACATTCATGGTTTCTTTCTATATAAAAACGAATTTTTCAAAAGAACAAAATTTGCACAATTTTCTTTCGCAAATTGCATAGTTTAAATATTAATGAGTATATTATTGATAACATTTGATCATTTTATGTAGCTTAAAATTGTTTTGTTTATATTTTTCTTTTTTTTATATTTTCTTTGTAGTGTTTGAATATAAAATCGCTATGCAAGGTAAACTGGTATACTTCTCCGTGCGACTAGACAATATATAATTACGCTGCCCGCATGGAATTCGGGAGATCCAGGTTCGAACCCTGATTGAGGTGTTATTTTTTCGCAATAAAATTCTTTACAGTTTTTCTGGGAAGGAGGAATCTTATATATGCTTCTAAAACATTAATATTACATATTCGCCTTTATAACTGTATTTCAAGTCCGAATATGCGGCGCGCAGTTTGAATAAGTTGGAGATTGTAAAAATTAAAAATTATTTTTCGGCATTAAGAACCGCTGTGACTGACATGAGCTTTATAATATCTTATGTAATAATTACGAAATCTTCAACTATAATGTTGATAGATGTTTCATGAATTTTTTCTCATTTTTTTAATACCTTAAGGTAAGATAAATAGCGTCGGACGCGACAGATCCCCGTATATAAGTATACTAATAAAGTGCCAAAAAAAGTGAGAGTTCAATTCTAGCTTTTTAATTTTTTAAATTTTGTAAACTTTTTAATTTTATAAACTTTTGTCATTTAATACATAAAAATATATTTTTCTACTTAGCTTATCAATTTATTTTGTAATTAGCTCCTACCCTACGAGGTCGTATCTAAATTCTGCTATTACTACTTACAGTGTCAGTTTTGAGGCCTAGTATCTCAGACGCTTTTTTTGGGTTATGTTGCGAAAACATTAATTACTACAAAATGCAAAATAGTATTATAAAAACTGTTATTCTATCTGATAGAACTAGACACTTTCTAATTTGTTTTCATGTTTTTATTTTTAGCTTTTGTTTAAGAAATATTAATCCGAAAACAAAGGAGTATGTGCTAGTATTGGTGACTTTCCTTTATATCGATTATGATTAAGAATGAGGTCATGTAAGAAAGAAAGAGGTAAATGCATGATAATTTTGTTTAAAAACTATAAAGATTAATATGAAAATAAAAGGGCATTGTTAAACAAGACGAAAGACGGAAAGAAAGGAGACAAGTCTTGGACTAGTGAGCTTTTTGTGCTTATTTTCAACGTCTACTTTAGGCTCTTAGAAACAAGTGCCATATTTGCATTGAAAATATGTGCTTCATTTCATTGAGCAAAAAATAATTTTCGAAAAAAATGTGGCTTGTTTCTTTTTTGCATCGACCAATTTATTTATAACTTTTTATCAGAGATGGGAAGTAACTCGTTACTTGTAACGAAGTTACAGTTAGAGTTACCTTTTTTTGGTAACTTTAACTTAACTTCGTTACTTTTTTTCCATCTGTAACTATAATTTAACTTAGTTACATTATTTGTGTAACTAGTAACTAAATTAATAGTTATTTTTATAGTTACTTTACATATTTGAAACTCATTTGTCAATTTAGATTGTACTTGCAAACATCACCCGAGTGACGTTACGTATCATTTTATTTTTATTTAACAATCAGTAAACAATAAGGATAAAATGATATACATGAGGATACTCATCTGATGTTTCCAAATGCAGCTTTAATATGATTGGGTAGGTCTAAATAAAATTGTACAATATGTAAATTAATCTTTTTTTAATAATAATCCTTTTGATATTGATGTTACTCAAAATGCCTTTGGAGCTAAGGTCTATACTTAGTCTTATCCTTAAGAAAGTTCGAATTTAGAACACAGTTCATATAGCTTTTTTATGTACATATAAATACATATAATTAATATAAACATATTACATGCATGTTACACAATTAAAGATACTTTACAGGGAGCTACTGTACTTTACAGTAATTAGATACGACCTCGTAGGGTGCTCTTCAGCAAATGACACAAATAAACACAAAAGTAATTTTATCTTTGTTCCTTACTGAATTTCAAGCAATAGCATCTCTAAAGGGTATAGCGTAATAAGGAGAGTGATAATTTGGGCCCCGCGCGTAATCAATCGTTATATGGGACAAAATATCCACCTAGATAAAAGAAAACTTTGTGCCAAGTTTCATCTCAAAAGACTCCACAATTTCGAGATATCGCAAGAAATGTGATTTTTCATTAATATTTTTTTTCTCTGCTAAATCTAAATTAACCTTTACAAAAAAATTCATGATTATAAAAGATATCTATGTACATAAGCTCTAATTTTTTTTGTCATTCTTTGCTGAAAATTCTGTTTTTAAACAAAATGTAATTTTTGAAATCGCATTTTCTCTTGATCTAAAAAATTGGCCATTTCTAAAAACATTCAGTGGATAAATCATATGACATATTATATTCGATATTTTTTCCAGATTTTTCAATTTGGTGGAACGTGTCGAAAAGAAATAAAAACCGATTTTTGAAATTATCTTTCGGTCTTAAGTGCACCCGGTTGACATATATCTTAAGTTGTTTTTAAATACAATAATCTCCGATTATACATCTGCAAACAGTAGTATATAACTGTAGTATTATAGAGTTCATGTAATTTAAACTACGAGATTTCAATTTTTTTCAGTCAGTAAAATTAATTTAACTGATTTTAGCAGTTCTTTAATTTTCTTAAAATATATATCAATTTTTGACTTTATCAAGCACATAATACATATGATAAACGTATTTTGTACTAACATAACGGCAAGAGAGTTAAGGTTTTTCATCTACAAAGTTGTTTTATCTTTGTAGGTGAAAAATCTTAAATTCGCTTCATATTAATAAGTTTCTATTAATTATAGTAGAGTATATATGGTGTAACATTTATTCTTCGAATTTTTTCATAATCTTAAGCTTACTACTTTTAATTTGGCTTTTGTATTTAGTTTCAAATTAGTTTTATTTATTTTTAGTATTTTTTAACACATTTATTAAATAGAGAAAATTAATTTTTTTGACTGAAAAAAATTAAAATCTCATAGTTTAAATTACGTGAACTCTATAATATTACAGTTTTATACTACTGTTTGCAAATGTGTAATTGGAGGTAATTGTATTTAAAAATAACTTAATAAAAATGTCAACCGGATGCACTTAAGATCGAAAAATAATTTTAAAAATCAGTTTTTATTCTTCTTCGGCACGTTCCACCAAATTGAAAAATCTGGAAAAAATATCGAATATAATGTCACATGACTTATCCACTGAATTTTTTTAGAAATGGCTAATTTTTAGATCAAGAGAAAATGCGATTTCAAAAATTCTAGATTTTTTTAAAAACACAATTTTCAGTAAAGAACGATAAAAAAATTAGAGAGTATGTATATGGATACCCTTTATTATCATGAATTTTTTTGTAAAGGTTAATTTGGATTTAACGGAGAAAAAAAACATTAATGAAAAATCATATTTCTTGCGATATCTTTAAATTGCGAGGGTCTTTTGAAATAAAACTTGGCACAAAATTTTATTTTATCTGGGTGAATATTTTGCCCTATATAACGATTGATTACGCGCGGGGCCCAAAATCACTCTCTTTATTACGCTATACCCTTTTACACCATGTTCCAATATAAATAAAATAATTGAGTAATGTTAGAAATGTAAAAGTTTAGTATTTAAATTATCAATGCTTTAAAATATTACAAGACAAAACAGAAAAGTAACTGAAAATTAACTTCCAGTTACTTGTTGAATAACTGTAACTATAACGAGTTAATTTTTAAAGTCAGTAACTTGTAACGGTAACTAGTTATTTTTTGGAAGAAAGAAACTGTAACTATAACGAGTTAATTTTTAAAGTCAGTAACTTGTAACGATAACTAGTTATTTTTTGGAAGAAAGAAACTGTAACTGTAACTAATTATTTTTACAAAGTAACTTTCTCAACCCTGCTTTTTATTTATAACTTTTCGATCTCATAAGAGTTTTGTTACCATAAAATCTTATAGTTTCATTGATGTCGTAACATATTACATATTGTCAATGGCAATAGATCAGAAAAGTGTCTTTACACTAGATACAATATGTCGTAGCAGGTATCGATTTTAAAAGAACTGCTGTTACTATTCCTTTGAGATCCGATGTCACGAAGTAGACAAAGTTAAGAGAGTACGAAATAAATTGATAATATCTTTAACCCAGGCCGGTAGCTCTCAAACACCATTTTACGAGATCGACCTGTACGTCAAGTCATTCACGTGACTAAAATATCTTGTACATATCCTTGGAGATTTTACTCTTGCTGGGATAGAAAGCAATTTAAATATTTACGTATTATTTCTCGACAGTTTCTACGTACATGGCATACGTGCTTCTTAATTGTTTTTGTAAAACTTTGAATTATTTGCTAAATTATTATTTTTTATTATTTGTTCAAATTTTTAGAAAAGAAACAAAAAATCCATATTTGAAGATGTATCGGACATACAAACCCTGCAAAAGTAAATAAAATTTGGAAAAATGTTTAATATTAACACTTCAAATAAACTATATACATATGAAAGTTGTGTGAATAAGATTATATTTTTATTTAATAATAGATTTTTATTATTTATTTATTATTAAAAATAAAATGATTTTTTACAGCATTATCCTTACGTGTGCACAAATCTTTCGTGTAACTTACTTTCACACAGGTGCGAATTTGCATTGCGCTTTGGTGGTTTATAATTCTATTTACAATAAAGCTAATTTGATTTTTTTTTTAATTTCTAGGAAAAATGATAAAGAATTACTTTATTTCAGTAGTCAAAAAACATTATTATTATATTAGTAGAAAAGTCAAACTGAAACCTGCTTTGAAAAAAGGGACATTTTCTTTTAATGGTTACCATTTCTTTTTATAATTATCGGAATTTAAAAATTCAAATTTTATTTTGAAGAGAAAAAACAGTATTCTAATACGTTTGTATTGTTCTTTTTTTCGAATTTTCCAATGACTTAGTTTTCGTTAGATATTGAAAACAAGTAATTTTGAGGGGCATAAAAATTGTGAATAATGTGAAAATTCCGTCGAAAATGTTCATTATTTTTATTATGAAACGTACAATTTCTTAATGAAAAACAGAGAAAAAAGTCTGATATATTAGAGACAACAATGAAAACCAATAGCACATGTGAACGTTGCTAAAAAATCATAATCTAAACATAATCTAGCTCTTACGAAAATTCTAACCTGTATATACTTGAAACAGACATACCTCATAAAAAAATTAAGAATTAAAGAAAATCATCAATTTTTAAAGTTCGATTGAATTAAAAAAAATCATTTCGTACTTACAAGGAAAGATCCCGAGGTGTCCCCCTCCGATCTTGACGAGCCTTTAATATGTTATTGTACAGATAAAAATAAGGGACACGTATTTTTTTATACGTGCCCGTTTTCACTTTTAGGGGGTGAAACACCCTTC
>QKQZ01012130.1:0-19231 GCA_003595255.1 Solenopsis fugax | reverse complement strand
AGCAATAAAATTCTCTATTGTGTGTTTATTTTTTTTCTATTGTGTGCAACTTTTCTTAATAATACTATATATCGTTTTCTGAATAAAACAAAGNACGCTGAAGCAATAAAATTCTCTATTGTGTGTTTATTTTTTTTCTATTGTGTGCAACTTTTCTTAATAATACTATATATCGTTTTCTGAATAAAACAAAGTAGTCTTAACAACAGCTTTTTTACATTTTTTCATCTTAAAACACAAATTTCAGAATATTCCCGGATTGATTACGAATTACCCCGGGCTTGGGGTTATTCGAAATACTTGGCACGGGTCGACATTTTTATATGTAGTTCAAAGCAAATACATTTCCACAAAGCAAGTGTTTTATCTATAACGGCATTGTGAAGGGGAAGGTTCAACCTTTCAAACCGTCCAACTTTTTTTTTTTAATGAATACAAGACTCAGAATACGCAAAAGAAAAAAAACTGCAACGAATAGCCCCGGTCTCCCCTATGTATAATTTCATTTTCCTCTGCACGCTTGTGCAGTTTCAAATCTCCAAGAGGAATGTTTTTCATACGCTCCTCTGTGTCATTATAGTATTCCCTAAACAAGTGCTCTCAAAACGGACTTTTCGCCACGGACAAGGTCTCGTCGGCCAGCGACTAAGCGAACGAGCGAAGCGGTTCAGAGGCGCGCGCGCGCGGTCATTTTCCGGGATTGCGGCGGCTGCCGCGAGAAAAAGGGTGAGCAGCGTGGACGGAATGGAGATGAGCGGCAGAAGAAGCGAAACAGGCAAGAGAGATAGAACGGCGGAGATGGTTAGCGGGGGCGGCAGGGGGAGAGCAGCAGTGTATACGGAGACGGAAGAAGAGGAGCACAAGAGGAGGCAAGGAGAGGAAGACACTACACGAACGGCAAGAGAAGAGCATTGGGAACGGAGCACAAGAGCATGCACCGGCTCGAGGCTAGGGAGAAGAGAGCCGGCGAGGAGCCTCCGCTCGTTCCGGCCTCTAGCCAGACAAACGGCCCTTCGCCCGACGCAGAAGTCGCGCGCTTTTTGCGGCGCTCGTTCAAGTTTACATTTACGGACTGATCCCCTTACCCGTTGTCACCGGACGCTCCGCTCCGCTTGCTCGCTCGCTCGCTCGCATTGCCGACTTGTATGCAGATGCACCGCCGGTGATTATCGCGGCTCGCGGCGTACGAGTCGCTCGCCCTATTTAACGAGAACAATGCCCTGCCGGGCGTGAGGTCATTAATGCGCGGCTTCTGTCCAGCTAGATAGAGAAAGGCAGGGCGGGCGCAGACCCAACTCGCCACAGGTGTCGCGACTCAATGATAATTGGGCGGAGAAACTGTCATGCGTCAAGCGACGAGTATGGCCTTCTGTTCTGTGTGCCCGCAACCCTTTCCAGTCGCCTGCATTCGCGATTAAAGTACGCAAATGCCGACAGGGTCCCAGTCGAATGGCCGGCATAATGAATTACATGTCACAACGGAAAATCGCATGACTGAACATCATCTCCAATAAAAGTGATTAGATCTAATCGTAGAAATGCTTGGTGAAATTAAACGGTCGGCCTACTATTTTTCTTAGATTCCAATTTGTGTACATATACGTATACATTTTACGTAATGGAATAAATCGTTTGTCTAAATTTCCTGACTAATAGACTGTGGTTGAACGTTTTCCCGTTATGTTCATCGCAGATGCTTAATAGTTTCGAAGTTGCCGACGCAAGACGAAAAAAATATTGCTGCGTTTTTTTTCGGACTACGTAATAATTATTTCCATCTTGTACGTTTTCACCGGAAACGTCAAACGGTATTTATAATAAATGTCGCGCGTTTACCTTCTTATAAATTCGATGTATCGAATTATGGAGACTGTTTCACAGTGATTGCGTTGGTAAAGCAAGCATAATTAATGTTAATTTCCATACTAGAAACAGTCCATTTTTTGCATAAAATCGAAACGTTGCTTGATAATGAGGAATATATCAGTTTTATTATAAACACTAAAACTGATTAAATGTTTCGCTTTACTTATCGAATAAATTGAAGGAAGCAAAATTCGCACTATTGAAAAAAACAAGCATAATTATAAACAATTTTAATAATTCGCTATAAATTTTACGCTTCAGGAAAAGTCTACTATCCAGAATATTAATTTGTTATTAATTTTAAAAAATACACGAAACCATATGCGACAAAGTGAAACAGTTGATAAACGGGTCACTAGCACAAATTTGTTACTTCCAAAAAAATAGATATTTGAATAACAAATTGTGTAACACGAAAACTTTGTATATCTTAAGCTTCAAGAAAGGTCTACTATCCAGAATACTAATTTGTTATTAATTTTTAAAAATACATGAAATGATATGCGACAAAGTAAAACAGTTGACAAACAGGTCGCTAGCACAAATCTGTTACTTGCAAAAAAAATGAATAGATATTTCAATAACTAATTGTGTAACACGAAAATATCTAACTTTCCCCGATACGTAAGAACTTCGATCTCAATTAAATGTCAAAGAATTAATATTTCATGAATAATTGATTTTCTATTTTATAACGACATACAAATATAAATCAGGATATCAAGCAAGATTAAGTAATTTATTGAGGATTTTTTTTAAGAAAATAGACAATATAAAAAAACAATATAAAAATTGATTTGCATAAATTTCATAAATAATATGCATTAAAATTTTTTTTTAGATATAGCAAAGTCAATATTTAAACAATTGAAAAAAATTATACACTATTATTGCCAATTTTATTTATTTTTAATAACTTTGCAATTAATAGTATTATTTATTAAAAGAGACCCTAATTATAGATTTTATAATACAAGAATGTTGAAATATATTAAAAGATTAAAAAGGAATGAAGAAATGAAACTTTGAATCTTGTCGTTTTGACACATCTAAAATGCTCGTAAATGATTTTATCTCTATTCTATATTTGCTAATGATTAGAATACAAAAGGAATGACTTTGTAAAAAGAGAATAGCACATGATGAATCGGCAGGTGGCATGGAATTAGTGAAGAACGAAGAGCTTGGTGCCCGTCAATTACATAATCAACGGATGATATCGAGAATGATAATGCGTAACGAGTGGTGAACCAACAGACTACCTTCGAACTGGTTCGAGGGTGTACGATTTTTTTTCGTCCCCTCTTGGTCGAACGCGAAGGGAAATAAAAATGCGATTCGCCTCAGCGAAGAGTCAAGTCGTCGGTCGGACTCTTTATTTACTTTATTATAGGCTGCGCTAACGGTATCGGTCGCATCACCGCTGTCTTGTTGCCCTCTTCTTTCGCCTTTTTACGAATATCCGATAATTGCGTCTCCTCAAGTAGCGGCAATGCGGCGAGGATCTAATATTTGCTTTCCTTTCCAGACAACGACTTTGGATAATTGCTAGTATTTATTTGCCATAATCCGTAAACGCGCGACGAGAATAAATGTTCAGTGAATATTATTTCTAATATTGTATGCAAAATGTAAAAAATAACCTAATTATATAGAAAGAGCAATATGTGATAAAATAACTTTTGATTACACAATATTTTTCATACAAAATAACTTTTTTTAATATTGAAATCGAATTGAAAACAAGTTCTTATAGATAGACACTTATATAACATAGCGTTGCTTAAGCTAACAAAACTTATTTATATGAATTCAAAATTTTTTTGTATCATTTCAAGGCATTTATTTTCTATAGAGTTTACGAAATGGGCGAAACATCGTTCAATCGTTGTTTTCCGTGGAAACATACAGGAATACAAGGCAATGCATTGACAGTTACGTATTTATTTTTCAGCTACGTAACCCGCCAATTCAAATTTTCGCATGAAATTTTGTCAGTTTCAGACGTTAAGATATTAAGACATTTACATTTCATATACAATACAATAAGTCCGCGCAGTTTTTTCGCGAGAATAGCTTTTCGAAGTCGCCTCGATGTATATTCATATGCGCACATTGTCATGTATTTCTTTGCAAATACGGTAAAATAAACGGAAGAATGGTACACCATAATAGTTCTAGTAATTTCGAAAGGCGTTATGCCATCACGTCCATTATGCTTAATGATTAGCCGAAAAACAGCCTTTATCTAAATGCGACGTATGTGACGAAGCGCTTCTCCGACTAATGTGTTTCTTTTCATTTTGTCGCAATCGAGGTAATCTCCATGTAGCGCGTTCAATAATCGAAACATCTCCACGACGCTTGCTCATTGCGAAAGCAGTCTCTGATACGATACATCCGTTTACACCTTTAATCGCTGTTCGTAACTTCATCCCATCAGTTACGAATCCAAAACGTCTCGCGCAAAAAGGGAACGCATTAACAACGAATTATCCCCCCCTCCTCCCCTCCCTCATTATTGTTTTAAGGTGTCTCGAATCGGTGATCAGCCGACGAGAAAAGAACAAGTAAAGAGGAAATCGTCTCAGCGGAGCAAGACGAAGAGAAAGAAAAGAGGCGAGCACGACGTTCGCGCGTAGGTGCCAACAATTTATTGCCCATCGCGTCTCAGTTGTTCAAGCCGGCCGTGTTTGTTGGCTTTAAAGGTCTACGAAATGTTAGGACATTATTTTCGGTGATTACCGCCATTCTTTGATTAGGAGCCGCCGTGTCTCCGTACCACGATGATCGCATCGCGTTAAATTCCTGCCAGATTGTTGGAGAAACGGACAGCGTGCCTCAGAATAAAGGAGAAAGAGCAGAGAAAAGAGGGAGGAGAAGGTGGAGTGTTTCGAAATTCGTAGCGATAATTTATATGGGGTCCGTCCGAACTCAGGGTCCCTCGTCACGATAAGATTGGACCGTCAGGGGCCTTTACACGGATACACGAAATATCTAAGTGCCGGATAACAGCTCCCACAAAGGGCTAAAACCGATTCCCATGTGGGCGAGATAGAAATTTACTTATATTACCTTAATTTTTGTTCTTAATAAGCAGTTCCTATTAGCAACCAAGTTCGATTGATAAGGATAATTCGATTAACGCGTAGCCAATCTATTTACGTAACACTCGCTTTCACCTAGAAATAAATTAATGCATAAATATTCGTAATTGCATCGTTGAATTAAACTTACTCGCAATTCCTATCTATATAGCTATAAAATCGTTCGGGAGACGCTTCCGATCATGAGCGTGCGATTTCTCGAGGCTACTAAATGCTGCATAAAATATATACACTTTCTCCGAATAATAAATCCGTAACACCGCGACTTCAATAAAAAAAAAAATAGTCACCTATTATTATATTTTACCCGTGCTAATCCATTTGTCCCAGAAATCACATCTTTAATGTCCTTTTTTTAAGAGTTATACGTCGAGAATAATTAATCCTAATTTTAGCAACGTGTAGTACCGCGAAAAAGAGATTGATGGGAGTGTTGGAGAGAGATCGCGCGGCCCAAATACAATGCCCGTACAAGAAAAGGCAGACGAAGGCATGCCGGACCGACGGATGGAGGCGAAAGAGAGATCGAGAGCAGCCGGCCCGGAGCTACGGAACATTTAACCGAACAAAAGAAGCCACTATAGGCAGCAACGTCCGACGGCGCGTTTCATAAAGATACGGATTTATCGCCACCGTGCCCGAAAAGGGGCTCGCCGCGCCGACGACGACGAGCTCTGGCCGCGACAAAAATACGAGCCCTTTAGCTTCAACACCTTGCCGCCTAGCACCGATTCCACGGTGTCACGCATTATCCACACTCGCAGAACGAGTTCCCTCACGCGGGAATTTCCAAATTAAACTTCGTCACGCGAAAAGACCGCGCTGCCGATCGAGAACTCGCGAATGTATTACGGTGATTTTCAAGTATTCCCCTCCCAGGCATGGAGAACCACGCAAGTTTTGTGCGTGAGTGCGTGTGTATTCGTGCACTTAACATTTTTACATTATCGCGATTTGGTCCGATATCAAACATAAAATATTTCACGTGTCTCTCAGAAGGAATGTTAAATTACAAGCTGACGAAATTTGCGCGCAAGACGCATTTTGCAAGACATTCGACTGCTATAGACTTCGAGATGGATCGACACCGAAGTCCTGCTATCTCGCTTTTACAATTTCATTTATAGTCAATTACATCGCGTGCGAACGATGTCGTAAATTACACTTTTGCATCGTGTCTTATCAATTGCGCATAATTCTCGCGGCGGAGCACATTACGGCCCGGGAATATATGCAGGGAGATTTATTGGTCGGGACGTTTTCTATCGGTCTAGCGCCTCCTTCGATCATTCAGTCCTGTATGAAAGTAACCATCTCTCTTGGCTTTATGCGGTTTCCGTTCACGACGCGGGAGCGATGCGAGATACCGCGAGGTCAAGTGGCAATCAACAATTCGATCGGCAAGGTGCGAATCGCGCAGCGCGCACATCGGCACGCCATGCCACTTTAACGATGTCTTCGGGAGTTTATTAACAGCGTGACATACAATATTTACTGCCGTGTTAAGCCATGGACAGTTCCCACAAATAATCGGAACGTCTTTACATTCGAGCGAATACATATTCGTAAGTATAAGCTAACTTTATTTTTGACGTTCTGTGTCTCTTTGAATAAATCGATCGCAATTTTCAAGGACATTATTCTCTCGTAAAATCTGACGTATGATTTTCACTTTATCTTTCGAAACCGATTCGAGACACTCTATCGCTAAGGACAGATAGCGAAGTCAGCGCACATCCGTGGTCCATGGAGGCTCCGTGCAATAATCTGGCTGTCTACCAGGCAGGTCGGTGACAGCAGCTGGTCGCGATCCAGCATCGGACGCTTCCAATCTTGCTGCCCCCTCCGCGCCTTGCAAGAACTGTGCTCTGCTTCTGTTCGTCCTCTCTCGTTCTCGCTCTGGCCTGCCATCTCGGCATCCCTCTTTATCTTCCGTTTCTTGCGGTCCTCTCTTTCTCTTTCCTTTAGGTCCCACTTCCATCTTCTCCCCTTCCGTGCCGCGACTCGAGTCTACCCTGATTTACGCCCGTTCACCTGCTCATCCGTTTCAAGAGTGGCCCACTTGCACCTCTCTTTCCGGCTACCTCGCGCGCTTCATGAAGCAATCGGGGACGTAGCAGTCTGACATTATTATCCCGAGTCCGACTATCGAGAGCCGTATTAGAAATCTTTGTAGTACGAACTCATTAGTCGTTGTACACACTCTGTCCGAGTTGTCCGGCTGCAGCCTCGTATTTATTATGTGCGCGGCCCGGTATTTATAACGTGATCGCGTGTTAGATGAATCGGGGCGAACCGACGGTTCGCAGCCGAGCTAAAAGTCGACTGTTAATGATTTCGTCGGGACACGCGAGATGATAATTCCGGCAAACAAAGTAATCGCTAATTGAACGTTACGCTAACGAACAGGAGGCGAGGGTTAGCGAAAACGCACGCCGTTCTCCGTTGCGCCGTCTGTGGCTCTGTTAGAGATAACGAACAAACAAAATGAATAAACAATGGACGTAATGCGATGCCGAGTAATACCCCGCAGCGAAAATTTCTTTGCGTTAAATACGCAATTAGATATAACTGATATAACTGCTTAATAATTTCCCCTCTCCGTTACGGCGGATAAGCATATACCGCACGATACCGCCGCCGCTCTCAACGGCCTTTAGGCTATTTGCAGTTTCCGACAATTCTTTTTAATTAACTAAAGTATGGTAATTGCCACTGAAACCAGGAATGGTCGGCCTTTAACGATTCTCACGTGGCGATTTTTTTTTCTCAGAAAATACTGTCACTTATTTGTATTTTAATATTACTCATAGAGAAGGCACTTGTCGTGAAACTGGTGAAACGACAAAAGTTGATGAAGAATCGACATTAAAAATGTTCAAGATAATAGATATAGTATTGGAGAAACGATGCCAATTTATGCGAATGGAATAGTGAATTCATTCGAATCGTGTAAGATGACGAATATTTCGATAAATTTTATAAGAAAATTTATGACAGGATATACAGCAGGCAGCTAATACTGTGATCAAAGAGAATTGGTTTATAGCCAATTAAAAAATACAAGTTCCGCAGAAGTATAAGGAGATATAACGGTATAAATTAGTATAAAAGACTAAGGTATAACGAGCACCTCTCAACGATACAACTAATCTCATGGGAAATTCGATTCTCATACCTCCACGTGTATCCGCGGCTAGTTAATGACTATTCGAACGACGTTCGCTATTCGGAACCTTGAGTCGTCATGAATAATCGAAATATTCTGCTAAAACACAACGAACGAACAACACGTGCATCCCGGAGAAATCGGATGCGGCATCGAAACCCGTTCCTCCTTAATCGGAGAAGTCAACGGCATCGTTCGTATCATACACGGCGAATATTTCATCGTCATCCAAGGCTAAACACATAAATCGAACGTTTTAACGTAATCATAAAATTGACATGATTTCGGTTGGCCGAGCAATAAACACGCCATGACGGACAATAATATGAAATGCTGTTGTGTTTCCGAAATAGTAGATGCTCCTGGTATACATAATTGCGTTATACGATGGTACAGCATCCGTATCCGTTACGAGCGCGCAAAAATTATGACTCGTCGAGCTGCGCGTGAAGTGCCAACATTGTATTTCTGCTCACGGAGAGAGAATGCGAGATAATCGTTAAAGCGCCGGATAAAACGCTAACGTAATCGTTTAGCTCGCCGTGGCGATTAGAAGTTGTAACACCGCAGAAGCGAGCATAAAATTGTAATAAAATGCTCTTATATGAATGTATAATATTTCGAGAAAGCCGGCGTCGTATCGCGGAGTATCGACAGGCATCCGCGAGGCAAATTCCAATTTTACTCGACGTATGCGGATTATCCCTTTTCTTCGTATTAATTAGATGAAGACGATCGCTATGCGCGTCTACTAGATAATATAGCGTGACATGACAAAGCGTAAACTCGTGTAACGCCATAATAGCGTATCTTTGAGTAATTTCATCGGCGTAAGTGCTACGATGCCATCGCACGCACGTAAAGAGCACGTCGTGCACGACGTTGCAGGTACTCCCGTGAAATTCATCGGGGGTGTAAAGTGTAAACGATCCGCCACATCGGCGGGCCGTTATTGCCCGAACGATGACCCGGCGTTTCGATTAATCGGAAACGAGTTTGTCCGATCGGCCGGCCGTAGTAACGAAAGAACATTGGCGCGAAACGCGCGAGGCAGACACCGCACGACGAGAGACAGCGAGAGAGAGAGAGAGAGAGAGAGAGAGAGAGAGAGAGAGGGGAAGAGATGAAGAGCCACTCGACGGTGTCACGACAAAACGCAGGTACGTACTTAAGTATATATAGTGGTACCCGCAGGAGGCAGCGCGGGGAGGCTCCCCGGCTGTAAAGTATAAAGCATTAAGCGTTAATCTCGGCGGTGGACAAGATAATGCCCGAAGTCGGCTCCGTGTGAGGAGCCTGTGAGTGGCTATTTATCTCGAGTTTAAATCGATTTGTATGCTAATCCACGAGAGAAATCCGCCTGCGTACATAAAACTGAAGGAGGCCTACAAAACTCAGCCTCCATGAGATTCCAGATATATCCCTGACTAATTAGGCCCACCGCCGCCCTGCCTCCTTCCTTCGGCCCTCTCCTTCGTCCCATCACCCCTTTCGATGATACCGACCTCCCACCCATCGGGAGTCACCTCTCTTCGTCGAGAAACCATCGTGTTTCGCCGAACACCGGAGGAACACCAACCGTTCGTTCGCTCGTTCGTTCGTTCGAAGAAAGAATGAGAGAGAGAGAGAGAGAGAGAGAGAGAGAGAGAGAGAGAGAAGACGAAGACGAAAGAAGAGGAGCTTGCTTCGTTACGACAACAGCGACTACAACGAATGTTCGCAGTCTCTCTCTCATTCACCTGTATTAACTTCACCGATAAATGCCTCAGGATTCCAGGGGCCAGATCGCCGCTATAAAGGATCCGTACCTCGGCAGAGAGCAAAACGAAAGAGGGGAGGAACGGGGGACCCTTGGAGAATCGCCGCGCGAATGACCGCTCGCGATCAGCTCCGTTGACACTACGACGGCGCTCTCGTTGACATTTTCTGAGGAGCAAACTCGTTAGGGCCGAGGGTACCTGTCCACCGGGTCAATGACCGTTTCATCGATAGCGTAAGCAGCTGCAGGTAACGTTCCACGCGTGCGGTTGATGTGTCAGGTTAGACAGAAATTTGGAAGGGTTTTAAATGAATGTGCGTGTCCGGAGATTTATGGCTCTCCGATTCGAGCTCAATCGAACCACGGAAATGTAAATCATTTTATAAGATACGACGTAGCTGCGAAACGTTGATAATTTTTTTCGCCGCCCGAGAGATGTGAAATATTTCCTTTTGTTCTTTTGTGGTTTCAGTTTTAATTCTGACTAATCTCGATAATGGATCTAGATGCCGTAGGATGTTACGAGGGAACTCGGATCGTTTTCAAATAATCGTCAAGTGGGCGTGTTGTCTCTTAGGCCATAATATGAAAGGTATCATGGACGCGGGAAGAATGGCCATCTTACTTTATTTCCTCAGTTGCTTCGTTTATGGGTCGAACCCACAAGCATTAAATCTGTGAATTGCTTTGATCTTTTATACTTATTTCGTGGAACAGGGGGATTCGATGAGTTCGGGTGGGCGAACGGGTCAGGTAACCTCGTCGCGAATCGCTTGGCTAAATGTAAATGATGAAGATATGCGTGCAAAACTGAAATTTCTTTTCAAGTTATGATTAGATTTTTGCTCGGCACTCTCCCTAATATGTTTTCTGCAGTGAAACTTAAACCACTTTAAATCCAAGTTAATTTAAATATATGCAGCAGAAATAATAACCACAAATATATCGAATAATTATTTTAGAGTAATAACTGTTTCAATTGCCGCAAACGTACTTCTTCATCTAAATTTCCCATAATGGCATTGGGACACGCAATGGAACGGAGATAATCGACAAGTCGCACACACACACACACTAAAAACAATGTTATGATTACCGAGCATTTCAATATTTATGTTTCGTGTCAATATTCGATAAAAATAACAGCAAACTTAATTCGTTCATCTGTGAGCGTTTCTCATATAGGTAAGTGCTTAAAGAGGACCAATTATGCGAGGAAACTTTAATTTGCATTTCGCTCCGGGTCATGAGATAAGATCGCGCATACCGAGATCGCAGCAGCATGCGTTTCGAGACAAACTGGTATCTGGCTGACTGGACATTGTTCCAGTCTCTGAATAACCGGCCGCAACAATTGAGTTCGGTTTTGAACAAAGGACTCTATTAGGGCACGCGCGCATTTTCCATGCCAAGGCGAACGGGATTGGGTACGAAGACAAATCACATGATCCACGAACGGCGCGAGCTCACATTGTATTCGCTCGATCTATATGGTTAAAACCACCTGTTTCGCAAAAATTCCGGCACGGCGCGGCGGCGGCGGCGCGCTGTATCGCCGATGCTTTCGGCATCGACCTATCGGCGATCGCACGCGCCTTGACAAATCAAGCGAGAAGCGCAAGCAAGAATGTACGGATACATTCGAATACGTGATCGATAGAATAACGAGAAGAGAATGTTATGTATAAAAGATTACACATGCAAGAGATAAAATAAATTTTTCGTTATACAACAAACTGAACAGAGCGATTCGGTGATAGCCTTCAAGCACCGGAAAGAGTTATCGTGTGAGAAACAAGCCTTTGATTTAATATATATCCTATTAAAAACGCATGAAGAATATTTAACGTTTCAATTAGAGCGTTAGATCGTATAGTAGATAAACTGACAGTAAGTTGCGTGAATTTCCACTCACCGTGGAAATCAGCACATAATTGCTCGATGTACGAAAAATGTCATCGTTTTTGACGTGGAAAATTATGATATCCTATGATCTTTACGTGCGAGCATAGTGGATTTACATGCAAATTGCCATGTACAAAATGAATATGCCGCGCTTTAAAGGATTTCATTTTGAACATTTACGAGCTCCTAACACACCGAAACGACCGTAAGAGCATCAGCAATACCGACGAACGTAACTCAACGCCGATCGTTGAAGAGCACGTGAGAAACAAGCGAAGAAGATTTATGACAAGGAAAATATATGCCGACCACGCGTGCACATTTTAACGCGGAAGAATGAGAGAGAGAGAAAGAAAGGACTGCGGAAGAAAGAGAGAGAAAGAATCATCTTGTAAGGGTTGCCAACAACTCGCTCTCCTTTGTGATGCAGCGCGTAAAGGGTTTAACCTTGCGTACTTCGGGGGTTGACTTTGCGCGCGGTAAGCTCGAGAGACGTTTCCTTGGCAACTTTTAGCGATATTCAAAGTAGATATGCTTGTGTCAGTTTTCACCACAGACGTTTCTGTCGCGGGTGAACTGAAGATCAGCATGGAAGAACCAGACACGTTGGGTCACAATGGATTATGATGTAGTATTTAGCATATATTTATGAAGGCCATCTATTTTTATCAGACGAACAAAATGTTTGCCAAATTTTTTATGTAAAATCAAATAAAATATCAGACCTGTTTAATAAATTTTTTAAACCAAAACATGTATATTTTTAAATATCGATCTTCATTTTAAGCGATAGATTTAACATCGTAAAGGATTCGTCGTACATCTTCCGTTAAATACCTGAATCCATCGAGGATTCTAAGAACAGAAAGGTCCTGCTTCCCCGTGCGTATCTCGCGGTGGACGTTTTACGACATTCGGTAGAGCCATAAATCGTCGAGCCCAGTCCGATTTATGCATCGATATCGGTACATTTAAGTATACAAATGTGCCCTTAATTGGACTGTCTCCTCCTGTGCGTACTATAAAAGCGGCACTTCACACGGCCCCCAAATCACTGCTGACAGGGACTCCTTTTAAGTCAAAAATATGGCCACTAAAAGTGACCACTATCAACTGTACGCAGTGCAAACGTGATTTCGCGCGAGACATAACGCATAACGAAGAAACTTGTACGAGACTTCGGCAGGTGCGAAAACAACGATATTGCGTGATATATATGTTTTCTGTATCCGCACGCACATTTAAAATATGAGAAACAAGACAAAGAAATGTAAGAAAGCCACAAGAGAAGACAAGATACGATGTGGGGGGAATAAACTATGAAAAGGGAATCCCTGTAAAATGAAAGTCTACGCCACGTCGTTGCATTCATTCGATATCTTAATTTCCTACCGCAAATGCCGCAGTACGGCATCGACTTAATAACTCGATGCAACCGCATTGTGCGTGTTGTGCATCTAGGATATCCACAATGTAGGATAATAACACACGGGCTATAGATGACTTCCAGTGACCGTTAGGTCCCGAAGAAATCGCAGTTACATTAGAAACATGTAATTAAGTGGTTTGATTAATAATTTATTGCGTTAGGATCGTAAAATGTAATCACGCAGCAAGAAGATATACGCTTTCTCACACCGGGTTTCATTGCAACAATCAGTAAGATCGTATAATTAGCCTAGCCAGCCGTTTGCTCGCTGTAAACATTTCATTGTCTTGCACTTTCAGATCACTATCAGACGCGATCGGTCGCGGAAAGATAGAATTTGGCGCGCGATAATAGTAAATAGAGAATACAATAAATCAATATTAATAAAATTATGAAGATATAGCGATTGAAGACAATCACACAAAATTTTAATAAATGTTTTTCAAAGAAGTCGTAACAAAAATCTGTACCTAATTAGAGATAATCTATCTTGAGGCGCAATCATCAGGCGATTTCTTCTCTCTATATCTCTATATCAGCGATACGCTGACTTAAATGCGTTACCGCAAGCACGAGAAAAATAAACGCATAATCCGAGAAAGTCGAACGTGTCGCAGCGATGCTTTGTACACGAAGCATGCCGCTGCAGTTACAACCACAATTTCATTGACGATTTTTCCACACGCGGACTTAGCTACGACTGTTTCAATTTTCTTGTCCGTTTAATTAAAATAGATGGGAACATCAAGATTTCATTACAGATAGTTTTTCTACCAAAACAAGAAACAAATCTCCCTGAAAGAGACAGACGAGCGTGTTTTGTGCAACACGAGTATTTAACTGATTACCCGGTAATGCGCGAATTTCGACGAATCGGCGAACGCCGAAAGATTGGCCGCGGATTGCCGATCGACATTCACTACGCGGAGTACGTTACATCGCAAACGTGACCGAGCGGCGTAGTGAGAGAGCGATTTTTGCTACTTGCAACCGGCGCGGCGGCGGCGAGAATCAACCAGGCCGCCGCGCCGTCGCGATCACGTGCGCGTGATAACCGGGACTAGTTGGACAATGTTTGCCTCCTTCGTCGGTGTCTACGATGGTGCGCGTCTCTGAGCGATTATCGACATTCGACAATCGAAGGATTTATCGTTCCATTTGCCCGCGTATTCGCCTCGAGAATCTGCGCTCATGACTGCGCGAGAAGCCGTGAGACGCGGAGATCGACCGCATGCGCGAACCAGCTTGCCGGTTCAGCGAACGTCGCGAGTCAAGATATTCCGACATAATGACTTGAAGATTCCTATTAACGTCTGCGAAAGATTAATCCTGCAGTGATTCCATGTTAATCTACCTTCTACGAAGTGAAATGGTAGCATGTGACATAGAATTACTATTCGCATGCGGAATCGCGTAATGATTTCTTTCAAGAAGTCAGATAGAAGTATATTGCGATTTGCACGAATTTACGCGGGATGTGATTACGACGAGGAGATCGCGAGCGTGAAAGGACGATATTTTTCTAAGTAAGATGCAGATTACTCTCAAATAAAACTTAACATTCTTATGAGAATGTCTCTCGCCGATATGAGGTAGCGAAACGTGTGTAACTTACCGTCAGTTTCAACTGGCTGCTTCCGCATAAGCGAAACGTCTGTCGTGCGAATTACTCGTCATTACGAATACCCGTCCATATAAACGATTCCTAATGAAACGCACTAGCTCGTAATAGATGTTTCTTTCCGATGGCACCTGACACGAGGTTTAAGTTCCTGCACTGTCGCCAAGGTATTTTTCACCCACACTATATGGTTCACGTTTCTGCTTCGCGATCAGAAAGAGATACTTCGCACTAACACGCGCGGTCACCAAAAAAAGCCGAACAAACCGGACGAATCTTTCACGGTACACTATACATACTCACGCTTAAAACTAATTGAGCAATCATCGCGATCACACAGTATGTCGAGTCGGCTCTTCGCGTTTGTATCATTGGAATGACTACAACAAAATCAAGAGAAGCTTGCAAACGATTTGGTTCAATCACTGGTATAAAAGATAGGAGAGGGAAGAAAAAGAGGATTGGATATAAATGGCGATCAGGAGCAGAATCACTACAGAGGCAGAAAATGAGAGAAGTAGAAATAAGGGAAATAGAACGCTGGTAACGCGTTTTTCATCGAGATAAACAACTCTTGACAATTGTCAAAGCCAATGGCATCACAACACAGGCAGTTAACACCAAAATTTTCAAATAGACCAAAAGACCGGCGTCTCGTCTACGATTAAACAATTTTCTCAGGTCAGGTTTGTGTGAGCAACAGCGATGACTCGAGGCTCATCAAATTGGCTCGATCGTGGATCGTTTGTCTTTTCAGTCCTGCCAAGGGACGCGACGATAACAAGCACCGGCGACAGCACCGATGTGGTATCATGTAAGAGTTTGACGTTCCAGAACAATTAACCACAAAGTCTAATCGCTTTAATTAAGCATTACCCATAGTCTCCTTCCAACCTATCCTGCCCTTCTCGTCCGTCGAGATTCGGAACCTCCTCCGCTTCCACCCCGTCATCGGATCCTCTTAGTTCTAATCTAACTTCTTCTTGATCGATTACGTCCGACCGCTGTCGATTAAGAGCCACTCGTAACTCCAATCTGTAAATCTAACGTCGACCAACGACAGACACTCTACATCATCGTGTGAACTCTGTGAGGACGGACGATGAACGTTCGACCTAAATAATCTCTTTGACAATCCACTTTCTTGATAATAGATCTATAAATCTCTTGAGCGCGGAGTGAAATCCGTTTGCGGATCTTTCTAATCCAAATTAATTAATTACTGTTGATAGCGAAGATGATGACAATAATGACGATTGACGGATCCGACGTGTTCACCACGTGTTCACATCGTACTGTCCCATGCGCGCCTCACTGTCAGAGGGCGCGGTACCAACATGCACCCCATCGTCGTTCGATCCTACGAATATCCGTGTATCGGGCGCAGGAAGGAGACGCAGCGGATCCCTCAGCTCATTCACGCGGTTTCGTGCGTGCCCGAACGTTTCTCTCGTTTACACCCGGCACCGATACATACGCGCGTGATCAATCGACTTGGCTAGATCAGGATGAATTTCGTCTCGGCCTCCCTCGCGGTACCACATGAGCGCCGACGCGAAATGTTCACGACACACCAGACGGCGGGAACAGGCGCGAACGAACGGCCACAGACGATGACAATGATAATGATATAACAATAGCGTGCGTTCTCCGCTGGTTCAGATCTTACACTGAAGACCAAGGTACACATACACATGTGTCGGCTGGGCCGGCAGGTAGAAGAAGGAGGTAGAGACTGAGAGGTAGGAGGAGGTGGAGTGTGGCTCCGGAGGGAGGGGAGCCCACGCTCTTGTGCACCGGCCGCACATACAAGCGGCACCAGACACACACACACACACACACACATATACACACACACACACATACACACATACACACACATACATGCCCAGGTACACGTGTGCTCTCTCTCTCTTTCTCTCTTTATCTCTCTTTCTCACACACAAGTGCGCGTGCACAATGTACCTACGCTCTCGCGCCGCAGCCTCACGATCGCGAGAGCGGAATCGGGAGAACATTCTCGCGCGTTTACGCACCTGTATGCGTCGGATGCTGGCCTGGTGTACGGGCCCCCTTGCACGTACACTTCGGCGTACTGTCTCCCTTGCGCGAGTGCTCTCGTGTACCCCGTTACATCGCGTCGCGTCGCGCGCGCACGGTATGCGTGCGTGCGTGATGCACGTGTGAGAGGGCCGTGTGCCTACACGCGAAGAGACAACGCCATGCCGTACCACACACAGGTAACTCGTCGTCCTGGGGCCCCGGCCTCGCCTCGTCCCGCAAGCGCGCCAAGGCACCTCGCTTCACTTACATACGATACGATACGAACGAGCCACAAGGCAGGCAGGTAGCGCACAAAACTAAAGAGACTCGGGAGAGGAGGCGAGACAGTGACGGTGAAAGATCAGGGGGGATGGGATAGAATGGAAAGAGATGAGGAACCGGCCGGGAGAAAGAGAGAGATATATAGGGAGAAAAGAGGGAGCTGGGACTAACCACTGGCGAGGAGGAGGTATGAGAAGAGAGCGACCAGCGCGAGAGAAGAGACGAAAGGAGAAACAGCCTGCAGTCATGGAGGGGTGTCCGTTGCTGCTTCTGTTACTCCTGATGCTGCTGCCGACGCTGCTGCCGTTGCTGTGTTTAAGCAGCGAATACGCACGCTTTAACGCAGTCGCGCGAACAATCGTCTCCTCTGCCCCTGCTTATGTTGCCTGTCTGCCAACCGTTGCTACCTTCTTCGGGGATGAAAGTCGTTTAGGCCAGAATGACGGATTGTTCACGAATGATATATATGCTCATTGATCCGATCTTCGTTTTCTGTACAGCTACAAATGACGCTTGATATCTACTATCTACTACGCTATCGTACAAGATAGAAGATGATAAAACGGCTGATATAATGTTCGATTCTAATTTCGATTAATCTACACTAGAAAAAAATGTTTTGTTCCAACAACAAATAATTTGGGGTTAAAATATACCGAACAAAACTATTTAGTTAATATAAACAAATTTTTTTTTATTTACATGTAATTCGCAGAAGCAACCAACTTTTTTATTGTATAAAACAAAATATTTGATCGCAGTTAAAAAATGCCTCGACTAAACAGCCTTTGCTGAAGATACTAAATTTTTTTCCTAGTGTGTAATGAAAATTATACGAATAATATCTTTAGATTATAAATTTTTCCATGTTAGATTTCTAAATAAAATTATACAATAAATAAACTTATAGAAACTGTAAATCCATGTATTATACGTTAAATGAAGAGAGAGATAAAAGAAACAATTATATATTTTATAATGCTAATTTTGCTAGAATTAAGTAAATTGCGCGAGCGTTAATGTTGAAGACAAGGGGGGGGGNGAGAGAGAGAGAGAGAGAGAGAGAGAGAGAGAAAGAGAGAGAGAGAGAGATGATATAGCTGTAAGAATACCAACGTGGGTAGCATCATGTATATCCAGATCGGCCTATCTGTCCCGCCTCCGCCCACGTACTTCACCTGTCATCTCCTCTTATCTCAGACAATCCGTTCATCCGTCTTTCGAAACCACTTCTCTCCTTCTCGCCATTGCTCCTTTTATATTTTATTTTTTCTAACTACTTGATGAAGAATATTTTAAAAGATAAAGACTAAGAGATATTAAGAAATATAAATAAAGCCGCAATATGTTGAGAAATTATAACGGTAATTAAAGCTTTCATCTTACAAATTTTAGTATTTATGTAATTATCCTGAGAATACATACGATTCTTTCAAGCTATATAAAATAAAGATGGAGACAAATAATACTTTGTTAATCATTAAACACTTCTCGAGACATCCACGTTGCAGAACAACGTACGTCGACAATAGCACTACCGTTACATAAATCGAATTACCCAACGCCGAGGCATTACACAACTGTGTTTGCGCACGTCGATCGTGCCAAAGTGATTTGTTTGTACGCAATTTAGTACATCTGTGCGCACGGCCTTCGTTGAGCGATTCGTACGGGTTCGTGCGTTCAAAGCGTACGGATAAAATGTACGGAAAGTAGCGGAAAGTTCCTCGAACGATGCTTCTTTCTTTCCCTGGACCGTTGCATCGTTCGCCATTAAGGTGAGTGCGATTTGCATGCGCCTCGCGAAAAGGGAGAGGAGACGCGAGGGCAGGGAGGAACACACGCGGGGCAGGAGGCCTTTGATTTATCGTTTCTGCTGCCGCCCTTCTTCGACGGCCCATGCAGCGCGCGCGATCTGTTGCGCCACGTTGCGTTCCAATTTTGAGTTCCACCGGCGCATAATGAATCGGTATGCAAATCCTCGAATAGGGATCATAACTCATTCGTGCGATATCGTGTTCTCACACGCGGTCAATCGGGCATGCTTCAC
>QKQZ01012124.1:0-19077 GCA_003595255.1 Solenopsis fugax | reverse complement strand
TGGCGGTGCTGCCGCCGCTGCTGTTGCTGGCAGGGGCTGGAGTCGGGGCGAGATCTTCGCCACCACCCCCCACCGAGGCAGTGGTTAGCTCTCTTACCCCGGAACCCGTGCCTATCTCGCCGAAATAAACCGTAGGGCACGAACTTCTGCAAGAGAATTTTAAGCAGCAAAGTCAGACGACATTCTAATTGTTAATCGAAAATCGCGATTCCAGTAGAAGAAACCTATTGGGAGGTGTGGCGTGACTGTAATCGAATAAATCGATGAAGTCGCTGCGTTAAGTCATACGTAATACGTAACATTCGTACGTAATACGTGATAAAGTTTCTCCGGTGTTTTAATGTGTGAATCACGTAGCGTAGATGAAGAAACTTGTGGGAAGTGTTTTCCCATAAACGTATATATAAAAAGATTTAAAAATCACTAAATGTATGTGCAATTATTGTAAAAGGAATTATTAAGGGATAAAAACTTAATTGTACGTGTATATCATTAAAAACTTCTAATCGTTATTTTCTGAGTAATGAGCCACTCAGTTATCAAGATTTATATATTTGCAAGACCCGAAGGAATAGGGAAAGTTGCGCTCGCATGGGAGTGCATAACATTTTTGCATGTAAGTACGCTAATCGTATGCGGGGCGTGTAATGTATAGTTGCACTAACGTCACGTCCGGGAGTATTGAACTATCGTCATCGACCTTACGATCTATAAGTTCCTACGAGCGATATTGATCCAATCTCTCGATTTGCCTTACCTGTTTGAACGTATGTATATAAAACTTTTTGCCGATCGATTAAATCTTGAACGCGTTATCGCGTTGTCAATCGCATTTACGCATATAAGGATATGGCAAGTCCGATGTTTAATCATGCAGCTAATCGTATAGTATTATAAACGTACGACCTAAATTATTTTCTAAAGTTGAAGATTATTCTTTATTTTTGTAATTGAACAAAAATAAAACGAGAAAATATTTCGGTATTTTATCTTAATAATTTTCCCAGCAATTTTCTGAAAACTCTTTCTTTAGATAAGTATAATTAGCAAATAAAAACAATGAGTAATGGTCCTAATTATGGATCATTTAAAGTTATAATGATTTTCATTTATTCGTGTAAATTTAACGATTAAACATTTTAAAAAGTTGTACTTGTGTCAAGCAATAAATAATTTTCAAAGAACTATTATATGTTCAATAAACTAATTCTGAAAAAATATTTAAAAATATTTATGCATCCCAATTTTTTTTTAGATCGGAATAATTAAATGTACGTTAATATATGTTTTTAATATATGTTATTGTGTATTTAGTATATTAAATACACTACTAATCTACTAATGTCCATTTTCATCAATGTAGATTAACTTTGATTTCTGTTTCTTATTCTTCATTTTTTCTAATTTTAAGAATTAAAAAAAAAAATAAAGAGCAAATTAAACCGAGATAAAAATTAATCTATAATAATAGACATAAAAATATCATAATTTCACGGAATTATTAAAGAGATACTTAGAGAGCTTATTAGAGAGATTAAAGGTAACTTTCCGCTTTTTTTCGTAATGATCAGCAATGATTGAGAAAATGATTTCATAATTCAACATAATTACATTAACTAGGGTTATCGGGATCAATCACGAGTTACATGGCGCTTAAAAAAAAAATTAATTTTAAATTTTACAGACATACATATTAATAAAATTACAGCTAATGTTTTTTACATTTTTAAAATTTTAATTATTGTTATTACACAATAATAGACATTAACAAATTTATTGGATTTTGTTGATTTCGAAACGACGGTCGTTCGAATTCGTTTTTTTTTTGTTTTTAAACGGCGACCCAAGGTCTGCCGGCTATCTCCTCATCGACAATGGCAGATTGTTACATGTATTATGATGTAATGCAGACGATTAGCGTAATTCTATTTATTTATTCGTAGATATACAACGGCGCCGACGGCGACATCATGTCGCATGCAACGCGACAGGTGAGAACTCGCGTGTGGAACTGACTTTCAAGTGACTGCAATCCGCGTATCCGAGTTAATCCTCCGGTCGTACTTCAGATCAACCTCTAAAACGGAAAGTGCAGCCGCGCGACTTATCTACGAGACTTTCTTATCTCATCTCAATCTAATTTTCACTGACAGAACTTTTCAAGTAAAACCTGACATAATTACGTTAGCTAGGGTTGTCGAGATCAATCATGAGTCGCACGGCGTTTATATCTGCATTAAAAAAAAAAAAAATAAATTTTAAAGGCGTGGACGGGAAAGCGAGAGAATGCGTCTGATCGAGTGGCCAACGTAACGCATGAAAACAGCATTCGTTGCGGTACCGCGAGACAATGATAAAGAGATGCATTACGCAATGCATCGCGGCTCGTATAAAATCTCGGGGTGCGAGGGAATGGAAAAAGGCAAAAAAAGAGAGATAGTACATAGAAAGCGCGAAACCCTCCATATTGGTTCCTGTTGATTGCATTACGACGATCGAAACGAAAATTGGTAGCAACCGTGAGAGAAGGGAAATTTTATCAGCCGATCACTCATTATCTCGCGTAAACGATATCGACGCGTTTTACTCGCATTGCTGTTAATGCATTATTATGAACGCACGCTATTTAGATCCGTCAGAGCGTAAATACTGACTGACAGTGTCCTTCGTTTCGCCTTGTGTTTTATACGCGCGTTGAAGTAAAAAAATGTTTATGATGAACTTTAGCACGCAACGCGCGATTTAGTCTATTAGAATGACTACGTGAATACAAACCGCGTTTTTCTCTCTTTGCCAATTTGACGGAGTAAAACGGGTCCAGATATCATTCATGTACTCGATACACGGATAACTAGTTCCCGAGTGATTTCAGGCATTACTGACTCGATTAATCGGTGTTGACATCGGCCATAATTCCAAGCCGATTCCAGCAGATTATGTTAAGAGGCTTATCGATTGTCGTTGCACACAATCACGATAAACGTAGTATCGTGCAAAACAACGACGTAGTTCCGTTCTCAAACATAATTCTATTCTACATTACGGCGGCATTGCATTAATTAGGATCGTCCTTGATGTTACCACGTTCGCGTCGACGAATACGACAAGACAACAGCCAGCGGTACAACCGAACTTACTCCTGCACGGACGAGAGATTATAATAATCTCGTTGCTGTTGCTGCTGTTGCTGGCCGCCGCTCTGCTGCTGCTGCTGTTGCTGATGCTGATGATAAAGTTGCGCGCAAGTGTCGTGCACGGGTCGGTGATGCTCCTGATGGTGGATGCGCGGCTGTAGCTCCTCTAATGAGATGTATTCCTGCGGCTCCTGGGCCGACACCGCCGCCGCCGAGTGCAGGAGCTGCGTGTAGCCCTGTGCCATTTCCTGCGCCACCATCTCCTCCTGTTCCTGTCCGGTCGTGGTTCCGGTACCGCGGAATCGCAGGAGATCATCCAGTTCCGGCTCCGCCGACGACTGCTGCCGCTGTTGCTGCTGCTGCTGCTGCTGCTGTTGCTGCTGTTGCTGATGGGGATGCTGCTGTTGTTGATGATAATGTAGCATGCAATCGTTTACGCAGATGCCATCGCCTGCGGCAACCACCGCGTCATCATTTTTGACGACGCCGTCACTGCTGGTGTCCGGTAGTAGACTACCCTCGTCTGGAGAACGACAGAGTGATTCGCCACTGGAAAATTTTCGACTCTGACGCACACGAGAACTTGCGAAAGCTCCCCTTATCCTCGCGCGACAATGAAACGTGAGCCGACCTCGACCGAATTGAGATAAGCTTCACGAGCGAAATAAATTTTCAGCGACGATTTTAATGATTCATTGACTTCGCAGCGATATTTCTTGTATCTTCGGCCGTGCCCTACAGTCTACAGCATTAAGCAATGTCCGCGCGTACGTGGAAAGAACAGTTTTGCTAAAGTATCTCAAATTTTTGCTGACTACTGATCTGAAAATAATTTTGTTCGATCATCAAAATAATTATGTTGGACGCCCAAGCTGCTTGCTGAAATGTCGAAATTTTTTGCAGCACGCTCGAATGTTCTCCATAATTATTTTAATTAAAAAATGCAACAAAATTGTTTTCAGATCTATATCTAGCTAAATTTTGAAACACTTCAGCAAAATCGTTCTTAGCGTGTACATGTACATCGACGGCCGCACGTATGATAATTTGCGATGATAAATTTTGCATAATGTAAAATACGGTGAGCCACTATCGGGCAATTATCCGGGAGCCAGGGCATAATTATCCACTTGCGCGAACCCACGCAAAGCGCGATTTTGCAAGCCAGTCCGTCATTTTAGACGGCCGATTAATTTCCAAAGTGTATCATGCAGTTTCCTTCTGGAAGATGGAGGGCACCGCGAAACGGGTGAGAAATTACGAAGATCCTTCCGATTCCGACACTGTACACTGAGAGAAATCGTTTGGTAGTATACTGTACACTGAGAGAAATCGTTTGGTAAGTATAGTGATCAAATGAATTTTATAGTTATTGGTACCAAAAACTTTATTACATTTAACAAAAAAACCAAAAACTTTTTGCAATTTGTTGTATGAAAATAATTATTTGGTTAAGACTACAAATTGTTTGGTCGAAACAACTATTTATTTAGTAACTATCACTATAAAAATCATTTGATCACTAATTAACCAAACTTTGATTGATTTTACAAAACATTTCTCTCAGTGTATTCTTCTTTTCCTTACCGATGTCACGCGTCGACGATCAATTTCATAATTCATTATCGCGAACTCGCGATGTGCAACGTGTGGCCGCGTCCGTCGTAACGTCGCACAATAGGGAAGAAGACGGAACAAATCTGTCGCATGTGCACTGCGTAACGCAATCTCCGGCCTTGACAGCACGCCAATGTCACGACGGTTGCGATCGCGAGTGCGGTTGGGGCACGTATCATCGGACGTCGCGCGATTCCGGAATGCGCGCGTCGACAGCACGTAGAGTATTAATAATGACGCAAATAACGAGGAAGAAAGGCAGAGAAAGAGAGAAAGGCATGTACCCCTCTCCTAGAACAGTTCGTGGAGGATCTTTGAGGTGCCGAAAAGCATAAATTACATCAGCGGCGAAATGTGAAAGTAATATATCGATGCCTTCTCCGGCACTAATATATCATCCGTTCAAAAAATTTCGCGCATACTTCGATCTATACTTCGCTCTTCAGCATTAGAGAGGACTCACAAAGGACGTTTGCGCAAGATCGGCTCTAGATCGGCAAGAACTGCGAACGGGCGGACGAAATCAGCAATCAATCAGCGCGATCCCATGGCGAATCATCATCCGCCTTCGGATGCGCATTAATTGCTACTTCGTGCCGCTGCCTGTCAAGCAATTCCGCATTTTTATGACATTTCGTTCCCGGCGTATTAACAACGCGTACGCGATGTAGACAGCGACGACAGAACTGCAAACAGAAGGAATGCTCTCCGGAGGAGGCCTCATCTTGGGCGATTTAGGTCCAGAAACCAATTCCAAGGGGTTAAACGCGCGAGCTGTCGGTGGGAGAAAAAGATGTTTCCCCATGAGGTAATATTTCAGACATCTATCTTCGTTCAAACGATGTCGCTAGATTCTATCTTGCAACTTTCACATATTATTTGTTATAAAAACCGGCAAAATTGCGGTAATAAAATCGTAATGACCGCGCGCATTTATTTTAAAATTATGATTATGGGTAAACATGGATGATACTTCTTCATCAAGTCTCGACGGACGCGCAACACATTGCCTTTTACGATTTCTATTAAGATTTAATAATAATTTTTGCAAACACGAGAAGTCCTACATATGTGTATGTGTGTACGTGGGCATCTCTTTTAATTAAAATAATCTTCTCGTCTTACGAAAGCGTCAGTACAAGCTGGGACTTTTTAATCTGTCACGACCGAGATGAGGCATATACGTACGGTAGTGGATAGAATTTCATCCAAGTTGTAGTGTTACATAAAACTACGATAAAAAAATGTCGCGCCGCAACTAACACTCTCCGGAGGAGACCTCGGCGCGTTCGATGACGCGAAAAAAATTTCTCAGAATGCAATCGCGTGACGACTGAGATAATAGTGACAATGACATTACCTAGGAGTTGTACAACATCGCGCGCGCTCGCGACCTTCGATAACCGCCGTGTTTCATCGAGTCTTTATCAATGGAAATGGCAATCGTGGTGTCACTGACATCATCGACATAATAAACTCGACGAGGGCACCTGTTGCGATTTACTATGTCGGAAAGCACGGAAATTATTTCGATAAAATGGTGTCGTTAAATCACAGAGATTTGAAAAATGAATTTATTGTATCAATAAAGAACAAAAGACAAGGCTTCAGAGAAAGATACTTTTGTAACCCTATTAAAGCACTATAATAGAGGACTCGATAAAGTTAGTGCCTCCTGAAAAAAAGAATTAGTAATAATAATCTTGCTTTGGTGAAATAATTTCAATTAAATGTTTGATTAATATAATTAAATATTTAGTAATATTTAGTAATTATTAGTAACCAAATGTACACTGAAAAAAAATTTACTAAATTTACTAAATATTTGTTTGTATATTTGCAAGAAAATATTTACTTGCGATACATAAATATTTACTCAATAAAAGATAACCGATAGTTAAATTTAATTAGTTGTCCTTTTACTAAATAAATATATATTTATATTTAGTAAATATTTTCTTACAAATATACAAACAAATATTTATTAAAATTTAGTAATTTCTTTTTCAGTATAATAATAGTAACCAATCGGTTATTAAACGGTTACCAAACAGTTACTAAATATTTGGTTATATTAACTGAACATTTAATTGAAACTATTTCATCAAGGCTTAGTAACTGTCATCTATGTTTGATAATTATTACTAGACTCTTTTTTCAGTGTGTGAAAAAAGTCTGCTTCAATGCGATAATGGAAAAGAAAATAGTACCTAAGGTGACGAGAATATTTCAGTAATTACATCATTGAAATAATACATTTTCATCAATAATGCATTGATGAAAATCGTATTCAATGGTTGGCTACAATATATCACTAACGCAAGTTCTTGCATTGACAGAAACCACCTAAGAGAACACCTTTTCAATTAAGAGAAATCAATAAAAAAACACTTAACAGATTTTGCTTAAAAATCACTATTGAAACCAGTATGTAAATTATTAGCTTTTTTTTATAGATAAATTATGACTTATTGATGTATCTGTTGATAGCGATTTAGAAACACGAAGAACAATTGCATACTGTTTCATTAACATACAAAAGAATGTTAATGAAGAAGTTGCGATTAAATAAATTTTCTTATTTGTAATTTAACATTATGAGGCAAAATACGAATAATTAAATAAAAATTGCACGATTTTGTATTTCAACTTCCGCGAAGGCGAATCTCACGAATGATCTTCGAATGTATACTTAAGATGTATAGAGACACAGGTAGCTGAAATAATTTTTTTCCAGCATCTCTCAATGGGAAGGATCGTCACATACTTCGCACGTCGCGAGCGTTCGCACGTCACCCCCGAGAAGCCCCTTACCGAGAAGCGCGTACATCCACGTCGTCGCTGACGACGAGGAGGCGGCGACATCCTCGAGAAGAAGCCAGAAGGCCTGTCGCCTTCCCTCTTGGCGGGCGATGCCCTCGTACTTCGAGAGTCGGGCCTCCTCGACGCCGACAAGGTCGTGCCGGCCGTTCAGTACTACAGAGTTCAGTCCACTCGAGTCGCGTGTCGCGAGTTCCCGCGAGACGCTGGCCGGCACGTGACGCCGAACGGACAGCCGACCGGCGAAGGCAGAAGAAACGACAGTCTAGCCTTCGCCGACGTTTGTCGACGTCGGGATCATGGGTACACTGACAAAAGAGTTTGGTAACGGCTACCAAATGTTCAGTGAAACAATGCTAATTAAAAGATATTTGATATAACCCGAAATAATTTTAACTTTTCTAAATATTTAGCGAGTGTAACCAGATTTGATAATACTAAATATTTAATAAAGTAAAATTACTTTTGGTTGTATTAATTGTTAAATATTTAACGGGCATTGTTTCACTCAACATTTCGTAGCTATTACCGAACTATTTTTTTCTGTGTATGGAGTCTCGGTGCGCGCGATGTCGATCGGTAGCGAGGCTGATCTGCGATCAGAGGAGAAGGTCTCTCCTCTCGAACCCGCGCGGTAGACAACGCACTCGTCGATAGACGCGTCGTTCGCTTGACACTGAGAACGCGGGTGGGTGATGATGACGGTGGTTGCTGGCGGTGGTGACGGTGGTGGCGACGGTAGTGGCAGTAGTGGAAGTGGAGGAGGCACCTCCGCCGACGACGAGAGAGGTACTCGTCATCAGCAGCGATGCTGTCGAATACACCGGAGTGCCGCGGCAGATATATAATACCACGTGGTCCGGCACAGGTGGGAGTGACTAAAACCGCCCTGCGCCGCAGAATTGCGCCCGCGAGCGACGAGTCGCGGTGTCCCCGTGCCACCCCCGCGTCGCATTGCGAGAATTCTTTCGACAAATAATTCGCGAAATAAAAAGCGTTTTTCCACTTTATTCGAAATTTAACAATGAAAATTCGTTCAAGGATTGTAATAGTTACCAAATTTTTGGTACACTGTAAAAAAGATCTGATAACTATTACCAAATTTAGTAATAGCTGCCAAATCTTTTTTTTTTACTGTAGAATGGAAATATGTGCGAAAGCAGAGATTCATTGTAATTCGCGAAATTGATGTTTCATACTTAACTCTCACACTAAGAAAATAAGTTAACTTGAACTTCAGTGTGTTAAAATATTTATATATTTAATCCTCCGTGGTTTAACCAGGAATTTAAAGACTCAAGCGAATTTTCAGTTTTGACTTATTCTATCTTAAATTCGGACACGTACAAAAAAAAAATGAAAAACGTTTCAGACCAAACAATTGTGAAATCGTATTCTGGAATGTATCTTGGAAAAGTGTACAGAATTTTTTCAGATTTTTTAAAGAGCCCAAAAACCTTTTCAAAAATACTATTAAGCACCAATGATCCTGTTGAATTGGGAAAGCAGATAAAAAACTACGAAAACACAGAAAAAAGAGTTTGATAATAACTACCAAATATTGAGTAATAATGCCAATTAAATTTTTGATTAATATAACCAGAACTAATTTTACTTTTCTGTGTAAATATTTAGCAATCATTATCAAACTTTTTAGTATTGACAAAATATTTAGAAAAGTACAATTATTTCTGTTTAAATTAACCAAATATTTAATTAGCATCATTTCACTTAACACTATTACCAAACTATTTTTTCAATGTAATTTAAATATATAGGATTTCTATTTAGTGATACAAGTCAATATAAGAATTGTTCTATCCTTTCTGGTATTCAATGGATGACAAAGATAAAATGACAACGCTAATATCTACTAAATGAAAATCACCCACAATGCTTGAACTGAAGAAATTTAGGGCCACTTCAACCAACTCTGATTAATTTTAATTTGAATCAACAGTGTGACCAACAGCAAGACTTTAATGACTTTTGGTAATATTGCTGATCGTTCTTACTCTATAATTTCTTTATGATATTCGTATCTCTGTGTGAAATACATTGTAAATACGTACACACAGATATATTATATATAACATAAAGATACGAATATAATGAAGAAATCATGGGTTAAGAACGATCAGCAGTATTACCAAAAATCATTAAAATCTTGTTGGTCACACTGTTGATTTCGATTAAAATTAATTGGAGTTGGTTGAAGTGGCCCTTAGTCAAGTTGAAAAAATTAGTCAATAACTTTTTTCTCAGCGCANTTTTTTTTTTTTTTTTTTTTTGAAAGCTGATAAATCGTCGTTGACGAACTCAAGATTTATACTAAGATTAAGGTTTACATCGCATGCAAAGATTCTCGGATTGACGTAATGACGTGACGTCAAGAAGAAAATTATAAAATCGATCGAGCCTTGCTGAAGAATCTATTAAAAGTGTATAACGATGACATTGCTTGTCAATGTAAATCATAATTAAGTTGTCACAATCCATCAGAAATTAAATTGTTAAAACTTATTAAAGCAATAAAGAATAATCGGTCAAAGAAGAAACGTGTCATTAACGACTCGATCTCTATAAAACTTGCAAACCTGAAAACTATATCTCGCGATTTTCCTGCTGTTTAAATTGTACCTGCATTGAGAAATCGCGCGTATAATGGTAGCAATCAGCGACGTGATTTTCAACACGTTATTTAAAAATGCGTATGCCCTTCAAATACGTAACGTTTCTAAAACATTTTTAGAAAGAGAAAGATTTCTTTCGAATAAAATGAGCACAAAAATGTAATGTGAACAAGTGATGTGGGTTGTGTACGTAAAACAAGTTTAAAGAATAATATAAATTATTTAATTTTTTCCGATGTGAATCGTATATTTCACGCCTTCATAGAGTTAATTAATGCACGTTTCATCGTATAATACGTAACACTGTATACGCGCACTTAAAGCCAACTAATTAACGCTCACTATCTTAATGCCTTACATAACTTTAATAATATATAACGTAATCGGTTGGTGCTAACATTTTAATATCACACATTCTGGAAGAGGCATGAAGCGAACGACCGTCGTATTTCTTTCAGCGCGAATATTCTTTATAACGCATTTCCAAGTTTATTCCTTATTTTATAGAGACACTCGAATTATTAGCCTTTGGCTAACCGGTTTACCTTTACACGCAATTCGCTTAATATCGCAATAATAATAATAGCTGGTCACTGTACGGTGGTCACCTGCGAGAAATTTTTAAAATTCCTCTTTGATTTCGTTAAGCTATTAATTGTCTATGCTATGCCGCCAGTGATTACAGTTGTATTAATCAGAAACTGACCTGATTGTCAGTTTCTTTCTTAAATCGCACCAAGGGTATTTAATATCAAGAAATAGAATACGAAGAAATAGAATACGAAGAATATGTAAATTATCGCGAGAAAAAAGTCCAGGTAAGTATAAGAAACAAGTTGCAGAGTTACACGAGTATTCATTTGTAAACCTTCAATCTGCGTCCAATAAACTACAGAAAAAAAATTAGTGTCAAATCAAATCAGTATCAACGGAAAGAACAATTTTATTGCAGCATCTGAAAATTTAGATACAGATCAGAAAATAATTTTATACTGGGCCATCAAAATAATTATGTAAATACAATTTTTTTAATGGTTTAACATAATTATTTTCAGATTTGTATTTCAGCAAACTTGCTCTTTCCGTGTGAAGAATTTTGTTTCTTCACGCAAGCAAGTCTGTCTAAGATTATCAAATTTTTTCAAGAAGATTTTATACTCTAGTTTATTCGTGAGACAATGTTTGTTTGACACGAATTTTTTTTGTGTACGATTGCCAAACTGATTTGCCGCGATGCGTTTTGAAGCAGAGAAGATCGTCGCGCGTCAGTCCGAGATCGGCGATCGATGAAAAACACGCACGCACGTATGTTTCCAGACACCCCGTTCTACTTAATCGCGTTTTTCGCCCCTTTAATCCGCGCCGCCGAGATTTCGCGACCGAGCCGATTGCACTGTATTAATTAGCGTTAATTACACGAGCTAAGCCAGCCTTGACCGCGCGTGCATCTGTACAGCCGAGGGCCGTTTGTAACGGGAACGTTAATTATTATCGTCAATACGCTTTTGTGTGATACGGGCCCGGTTTACGATCGGCATTGACGTTTGAAGTGACCACAGCTTGCTCCCGATCCTCCCTCTCTCGCCCTTCCGCCAAATCTCTCTCGTCCACTCATTAGCGTGATTTTTCGGTAACCGAGGATCAGCCCGCCGTCGATTAATTTACAGTGATTTCATAGCACTCCCCACCCGCGCGCGCATTTATCCAATTATTCGCGTTTTCAATAACGATCTTTGACCTTCGTTAACGCTTGCCGTACGTTAACGTCGCTGACAACGAAATTTGGAAATAAAATGCGCGATATTTTACCTAGCGTAACGCATTTTCGATGTACCTATACGCCGGTGGAACTCTGGCATAAGCCGTGAAAAAAAAAAAATGGAGAAATATGATGTCGATATTAGTTGTAAATGACGCATATAATATTTTGAATTGCATTTTTTTAAATATTAAATACTTCTAAATAATTTAAGTATTATTAAACATTTTGTACACACGATTCGACAATTTTGTCCTGCAAATTTCTTTGGAAAAGCAAGAAAAAAGATTCATTGCAGCAGCAAAAATCTGTATGTGGTAACTAAATTTTAGTTGCATAAAAAATTTAGCTGCCACATATAGATTTTTACAACTAATCTTTTTTTCCATGTGTAATTATTAGTTATAACATTTATATACAATTTATTGAATAAACAACCATATAAATACTTTCCAAAAATGTTAAAGTATATAAGAATCATTGAAAATTTTTTTATACTTAGAAAAAAAGTGATTAACTCAGAAATGATTTAACGTATGTACAGAAAATGTCGAAAAAGAATGTATGTATAGTATTAAACATTAAATAATAGATATATTTTCTTTTTTTTTGGCAAAAGAAACGAATTCTGCAATTTCCAATTGCGTTTGCGCATATTATTGGCATATAATTGCCTCATTATCTTTTCATTAAACATTTGATATCTCGTCAATAAAATTAACACGATTACAGTACTGTCAATATCGTAACTGAATCATCTTATTATGTACCTCGCAACCATTAATCAAGTCACGATTAAGAAATCGGGGAAAGGCGTAATTGATGTAGCGTTATTAACATTTGCGCGTCAGACATAACTGGGATCGGAGACTTAGGCATGTCTTCACACACACACCTCTCAAGTATATTGAGTATCAATTTACTTCGGTTACCGCCGAGGAGAATGTCAGTTATATCTTCGAATTCCAAACTGACCAGCGATTCCGGAATTCGTTTTTCCAACATTAATTGGTAAGCTGACACTGACCCTCCTCTCGTAACACAATACTTTCACGGAAACAACTGTAATCATTGTGTCATCTTGCCGCTGTAACATCCAGCGCTCAGTGACGTCATTTTACTCTTATTATCTTTTTTTCGATTCACTTTTCACCTCGTTGCCGATCAACGAAAGCATTTATTTCTTCGAAAATTAACACTAGAAGTACCGAGAGTTCTTACTCACTAAAAAGACCAAGCGAATAAATTTACTATAAAAATAAAGAATGTGCATAGAACAAATATTAGTATCAAATTAAAACTAATTATTCTATTTAACAATCACTATTTCATATATAAATTGTGTTCTTGCTTATATATGAAACAATGATAATCTTACTTATAATTTAATCTTCTCTAAAAAAATAAGATAATTTTAAGTTTCAACAAAATATATATCTTTATTTCAATATTATAATAATCTATAGCACTAAGATAGCGACACAATATGATTGTTTTAATAATAATAGTATTAAAAAATTCTAGTTTTGGTTTGATGATATTATTATTTTCTATTTGATATTTTTTCCTCTCAATGAATATTATAAATTATTGAAATATTATTGAATAATGTAAATATATTTTTCTTGATAAAATAATATAAAATTTTTTCAGATAAGCAGGTTATGTCTATTTAATGCTAAATGATCTCATTTTAATATTTAACATTTTGAAAATAGATATTCATAAAACAAGAATATTCTTATTTTTGTATAATTAAAAATCAACTATCAGTAAAGTAAATAATTATTGAAAAGTTAAAGAATTTCAGACTCTTATCTTTTAGATAAGAAATAAAATATTAATAAAATACAGAAACTATTAATAATGATAGCTTGGTACTTCTAGTGTTAAGACATTACATAAAAAAAATAGTATCAAATCAATAATTGATTGTTTTATACATATAACTAAGAATATAAAATCTTGAAAGAATTTGAAAAAACAAAATTTCTTCATGTTAGCAAATTATGTCTGTTTAAGATTATAAATTCTTTGAAGAAGATTTGAATGAATTGCTAATTTGATAATATTTCTTTTCTGAGTAAAAATGATCAGAGAGAGAGAGCGCGGAGTGCTAATGGTAAACTCACCCTTAGATTCGTATCGACCCCTTCCATGCGTCCATTCATCTGGCTGGAACGTATCAGTGCCTGCAAGCAAACCATCGCGAGAGAGCGTCTAATTATTAAGTCTTAATTGATTCGCCTATCGTGCGAATTTTTATAATTGGACACCTGTCTTCCGTGACAATCGTGCATCAAGACGCGAAACGAGCGAGGGCGAGCAAACTTTACGCTCAAATGGACAGAACGGCGAATTAAGAAGTAAATTAAGGTTCAATAATAACGTGAGAGGCAAACGATCGCCTAGCGATACTTTTTTATACGATAGGAAAAAGATAAGTGCCGGTGAGATCCCTTTGTTCGATATAATTTGCAGTTAGAACTGACTTTGTGATAACCGTAAAAATCAAAACAATTAAACGGCGTATCGACGTATGCATAATTAAGTGGATGGCATTTATTCATGAATTCTGATATTATTCGCCTTTCGCAACGTGGAAATTACGTCGTAAGAAATAAATGTTGCTGCTTCTCGGAATAATATCAACCCGATGCACAATGCTGGCGTAATAACGAGATATAAGAGTCATGTGTCAGGTGCACTGAGTGCTTGTTAGGATGTTATCCTCCATTGTCGCATCGTAACGAGCATCTGTGTCCTTGAAGTAACAAAATCGACATACACTGATAACGAATAATACGAAAATCCGGCTCTTGAACCATCAATTCAATGAAAAAAAAAAAAATACAACATTCTTGATTCTTACGTTTTACATATTTTTTTTTCTAAGTGTGTCAATGTATGTATTAGAACAAAATGAGGATTGAGAATATCAAATAATGACAATACCTTCGAAACGGCTTCGGGATATCTCACGCATCCATTCGTACGGCCTCATAGTATCGGTACCTGCAAAATAGAGACACAATTATCTCTACAAATTAATTATGAAATTTCTATGATAAAAGGTCGTGGCAGCTTTTCGCAAAGCGTCGTCAAGCTTCCCCTTAAGTCCCCATCGCGACGCGCGATGTACACGTATATAGCGGTAACACATTGTCTTCTGAGAATACGATTGAATTCTAGTTACGTAAGCGCACGGACAGTGCAACAATTTAACCACGTGATTATGTAAACATCATCAGCGCCTGTGCTTGACAGATTATGCCTTGTCGACGACATCCCCTATCGCATTGATGAATCACAAAAACAGCCCCGTTACCCACTTGTGTGCCCGTTCCGAGAACGACGGGCCATTTTAGAATATTATTAACAGAATATTATTAGCCGTGTCAGAGAAAGTACCATTTTTCCGAGACATGTTCGAACGTGAATAGTTGTAAATTTAATCCGAGGCTACAGATTTATAAAATCACCAAAAAATGTTATAGTAATCCTAATATATATATTAAAACGGATCGGTACATAGTATCGGCTTTTTCGATATGTTAATCCATTTGTTTATAATAAATTTTTGAAGTTCGACATTTTAAGGCGAAAAGTAAATTGCTTTTTATAAATCGATCTCTTTTCCACAATTTTCAAGAAAAAAAAAAACACCCATACGCTACACGATAGATAATCTTCCTAAAAAATATTCCTGCCAAAAATGAAGTCAATCGGACTATTAGTTTCTGAGAAAAATTTACACCGTTGCGCCGAAAGAGCTTTATAAGAATTATTTGTGCAGCCTTTATTTTGAGCTCAATCATTTTGAAAATTTACAATTTTGCAGAACATATTGTGTATACTGTAAAATATTACTTAATTATACGCAGTAGTCAATATTTTTTAAAAATCTTGAATTTATGCTTATTTTAAATCTGGTCAAGGTGGTCTGACCCCTTAAACTCTCCTTAAAAAGAAGATGAAAAGGAAAGTTCTTTTTCTCTTACAATAGAGATACTTTCGGTGTTAATGTCATCAATTCAGCAAACGCTGAAAGCGGAAGTCACGAAGAAAAGTAGCTAAAAATGCAATGTTAATAACGGATGATTAACGTCGGAAAAAAATGTTACGAGTAACAGTCTGTTGAAACGTGTCAAAAGTGTCGATTTCCTCATTCGCCAACGCAGAGGGGAAGAGTAAGGCAAATATCGATCCTCGACAAAAACATTGCCGGATCACGCTCGCGAGTCGGTAATGTCAAGGCGATCGCTTATTTCCTTATCAATGCGCAAGTTACGTAATCCGGCCCGAAGTGCGGTGCACCGATATTCAGACCCGGCTGCCTTTGATATTCGCTGTGCGCTTGACCTGTGACGCAAAACATATGCACGCACGCACTCACGCACGCACACATACAATCAAGGCCGCGTAACGTAACATTCGCAATGATTCCGTTATGTAAATTTATTATAAATCGCGCGCTTTCCAGACTAACGCTATCGCGCCATTAACCGGTCCGACGCGTTCGCGCCTCGTTTGCAAAAATAGAAAGATCGCGATTCGATATCTCGGAACAGAAAGAAAGGCGAGATCGCGGGGTCCACGTGTAACGTGGCGCGGTTCCGCGAAAGATACCTGTCGACATTGAACATGTCGCAAATGTGATATATCGCCGCGAACGTGCATGAACCGACTTCGGATCGCTCTAAATCAACTGGGAGAGCGACCCGAATGAAATAAACGTGCGTGGAACGTTCTTACGTCTTGACACTGGCGGCAATGTACATACATCATCACAACGAAAACGCGAAAACCGAAATTGCAATTCACTTTTCGCGCGCGTTTCTCCCAGTCACGTGAAACTGATTACCGCACGCGAGAGAACATTAACGGATCGGCCGACCGCGTTTACACTGGCCGATATCTTTACGGATCTAATGCGATTTGCATTTGAAATACTTTGACCTTTTCAGAGTATACAGTTCGCGGTTGGAGCTTGTACTCTTTCCTTACGGATACTTATAATTAGATCGCGTATGGATGACAAAGAAAACTGATCACCAATGACTCGACTCAATCCACGTTAAATTCAAATCCGAAATAAATTACGTAATTAAATTAGACAAAAATATTATATAATAAAATATATAGGGAAAAATTGCTGAATGCGCATATTGGTCGTGCCTCATCAATTATATATTTTTATTTTTATTGTAATATGCATTGAGAAAAAATGATTGCAATTACCATAATTTATAGTCATTTTCAGTGCCAACTATATATTTAGAGTTGTTTTATATAATCATGCAAATTACAGCTATTAGTTATTATTACTATGTAAATAATAAGCAAATGTTTAAAAATATTTATAATTGTGATGGCATTTATTACATACGTTTATAGAAACGTTTATTTTATTTTCACCATTTCTATATCTTGATATTTTACTAATTTTATTATAATATTTAAAATTATTATAATTTATAGTAAAATTTTGTCAAAATAAAACTATAAACATAAGGTTATTATTACTAACATTTATTATTGCTAACATTATAATAGTATGATAATTATAAAAATGGAGTTCTTAACCATAATTATTTTACCATGCAATTATAATCATAAATACCAACACTTTTTTCTGAATGTAACATTTACCTAACAAGTTATCCACAAAAATAAGAAATAAATGAAAAATATAGACAAAAATTTTACATTTTGTTTTGTAATACTGTAAAAATTGCATGATTGCATTATCATAAATTACTTATATAGAACAAAAATTAACTTAACTTTTGTTCTATATAAGTAATTGATGATAATGTAATCATGCAATTTTTATAAGAAGGTATTTATGTATATAAAGTATGTATATAAGAAGGTTATAATATATAAGAAGATATTTTTTAAAAGAAGATTTATCTTATATTTATTGTATATACATACTTGTAATTATTATAAAAATTAAATTGATATTTTTATAAAATCTATTAGTTATTTAAATAGTACTACTACAAATTTTATTAGAATAAATTATATTAATGTAAGATTGCTAATTGTAAGTGGTACAAGTAAACTAATAATTAATATAAAAATATGTCAATTATAAAAAATAAATTCAAACCAATTTTATTTCGACGTTCCTTTTCATTACTGTTATTTATTAGTCATTAAATATTTGATTTTTTTCGATAAATTAATAAAATATCAGTTAATGATTCCTTATATTTTTAATTATTTTAATTCATAAATTCCTTACTTTCAAAGATGATATGATTTAGGAGACAGAGATACGATTTAGGCTAGTTGTCTAAATTATATCTTTTGCAAAAAAGTTCATAGTAAAAGGCTTATAATTTGTTACTGGTAAAAGATTAAGCATTGTAATAATAGGTATGTAACTGAAACATCAAGCTATAATTTCCAAAGTTTATTTGCGTACAACTCAGTTATAAAATAAAAAATATAATAAAAAATAATTTATTTCTTTTCAGCAATTCGGCAATTCTCCCCTACGTTATATAAAAAATTTTACAACTAAATTTCAAAATAGCTTTCTAAACCGCGAATATATTTCATACCTCAATTTAAAGCGCAATTAAAGCTCGAACTTTGAACGTTTCGGAAACGGAGTTAAATCAGCGTTTACGATAGTCGTTGTCACGCTTCAATTAGAATCGCACTCTGACGCGGAATCGCTAGTTATATACCGGTATTTTCGATCGTTTTCAGTCGCGAATCTTCGTCACATTAGATAATCGATCTCGAGCTAATTGCCTCCTTAAACTTCGCCACCGATTGGAATTCGCCGTTTGCGGTCGTTTGGAAATCGGCGATCGGGCCGGCTGTTTCTTCATGACGGAAACCGCAGCTACGATCGCTCGTTAATAAATATACCAGCGGCCGCCGGTCGCCACCGCATATACATACACGTTTAAGCGTTACGTAATGCCTCTTGCGTGTTTTGCGGCGCGCATTACCTCATATCAAAGCAATTCTCGAGCACAGCGCGGCGGTCATTTTCCCACCGAGGCAGCCCCTCCCGCGACTCGCATGTGCGCTCGAGCAAAGTAACCCCGATCGCTCGCGGATTTTAAAAGCGATCGCATTCCGGCTCGCC
>QKQZ01012116.1:0-32875 GCA_003595255.1 Solenopsis fugax | reverse complement strand
AAATTAAATAAATTATAAGCCTTTAAAAAAAGGTATCTCATAATAGGCAACTTTACCCTATGTATAACGTGCCTTTTCAACAAAATTAATATATACGATTAATTCTTAATATTTTTAATATTTTTAACGTGATGTACAATTCTCAACGTTTCTCACATATGTTTCATACATGCAACGATATTGACGTGACGCGAATATCGAACGAGATAGATAGAGTTGATAGGACACGCGTCAGCAAAACGAAGTAAATACAATTTTTAATTAACTTGACGATTATCCTCACGAATATCCTGGATACTCATCAGCCCAGTGTCACGGAGAACAAAATCGTTATAGAACCAACTCGCTCGTCGCGTTTGATGGGGTGGCTCGCCGTTTCCCCCTTCCGCTGTCCGACCATAAAAAGGCCTCATCACTGGGTGATCGAATCTGCGGCCGGGAGGCGACTAAATTTCCGAATTACGAGCGCCGACGTTCCCCTTCGATCGTTCCATCTTTCGTGAACGCGCCAAGTTGGCCAAAAGTTCAATTGGAGCTAAACCGTTTCCAAAGTTGCAACCATTGAAAACCGCTCGCCAACTATTATTGGTCCAGGTCGCATAGTATAATTACTGTTCACCGTCTATTTCGCTCCCTGTCCCCTCTACCAACAAACTCTCTCCGCCATCGGCCAGTCATGGTGCGTCCCGACGTTGTCGTCCCCCGATCGAGCACGTGGAGCCGTCAAACCCAAATCTATCGATCATTGAGCCATTAACTTCGGCTGACTTGGGGGAAGAAAATGGGAAGACGACGGGGACCGTGAACCGACCCGGATAACTTCCGCGGAAACTTTCGCGGAATACGTGAGGTGGAATCGCATGAAAAATCTTGCGGGCTATTTTCAGAGAAGCGAACAAAAGGAGGAGACCCAACCAAACTTCGTACGCGCGTGTATGCCCGTTAAATATATATCGACATTCCGCAGGCGAGACTTGGACCTTGATATTGACAGCTCATGATTTAGTCGATTTTCTTTCCAGCATTATTAATCCTGAATCGTTGCGACAAGTTAAGCGATTCTATCGCTGTTTACGTGCGGTATAATGAATTTAAACGGTATTTAACGCCATAAATTTTATCGAGAGGAGAGGTAGGAAAAAGGAGAAACAAAAGATATATAAAAGTTTGTTATATTTTTTGAGCAATCAATATATATTTAAGTGACAAGTGATTGCGGTACAATTACTTTTTCGAATATACAAGAGAAGTAATGTCGTTCTTATGAATAAGCGGAAACTACAGAAAAAGGACGTTATCAAAGTTTTGCACGCCTATATTTTCGTGAAATGCGTATATCGATCACTTAGCAAACTTTGTATACGAGCAATTTATTCGGAAAGAAGGAAAAGGAATTTTACATCAAATTTAGAGTTGTGATATAATCTGCTGAATGATGAATATTATAGCGCACATACGATTATTTGCAAACTAGATAAAAAAGATATCAAAAGATTAAAATTTAATAAGTATTAGTGAGAAAATCAACACTTAAAAATTCAAATATTTGAATATTCCTATAATGTAAAAGGTACAAAAATTTCTCGAACGTGCCATTTCAGTTGCTTTTCTGATCAGAAAAACTCTTCGAACGAATATTACGGGAAAAGCGAATTTTAGTATGACGTATTGAATTTCATGTATGTATGTGCGCTCTGTAGGTTCGCTACAAAGGCTCGTAATAAAAATGCACGGCACTCACAATTTAAGTAATAATACTCGACGCGAAGTGGTCAATCATTCGAGTCCACAATGAACAATTGTAAAATAGACCGCGGAACCGGCTTTCATTTGCAATTAATTTCTAGCGTATTCGATTTCCATTATTCTTTTCTTTTTAAAGGGGAATTAAAGTTTTGAAAAGAGAAACGCGATTAGTTTAGCGTTATTAATATTAAACAGAGAGCAAAGCGCCTTCCGAAAAACTTCGCTGCCTTCAAATGTGTTGAATACATAAAATTAATTACAGTCCTTTCCACATACAATGAGACTTCGCAACTAATCGACAAAAGTACGTATTGTAGCTGCACTTTCGTCGTTTGTGTGCAACGCAAAGCGGCCAGCACGCAGCGTGAATGCAGACGAATAGACCACATTGGACAAAGGACCGTACTTTCTGAGATCGTTCCAAAATCCTCGAAGCGGGCTCGCGATTCTCGACGGTTGGTGGAATTACTAATTCTGTAGACAAAAGGTAATTTATCGAAGCTTAGTCGCAAACGCGGAGCTATTACCTTTTCAGTTGGTCAGGCAGCCACTGAGCCCGCTTATCCCCTTCTATTACGCCTAACCCAGTCTTATTAATTTACAAGATGCACGATGAATGGCAATTTTCTTTATAGTAAATGAAATTTTGATTCAGAGAATCCATTTGTCTCATATTGCAATATTACGAGCAACTATGAAGTGAAAAAAAAATTAATCAAGAATCAATTAGGATACTTCGAAACTCCATGACGTTATTAAGTTAATATGATTAATTATCGGTTTTATATAATGATAGCAAATAGCTTTTTATAACAGCAATATTTTATCGATTTGTTTACTTATTGGTAATTCAAGTTAGTTAATTAAATATATTCATCTGTGTGTGCAAATGCATATATACTTATAAAGAAAGAATAAGTGATTAACATCGATTGGCATATTGTTCGCCAGTTAATTATTATAAAAATATACAGCAATTACAGTCACCATTTTTGTATATTTTCAAGGCAGGCGGAATCTCTCTCCCCTAGAAGATATTTTTAGCTCGAATACTTTTAAATCAAAACCATAATTCTCTTGTTTACTCATAACAGAAATACGAGATATATTGTTCACGCTACTGAATTTATCCTTTCTTAGCCTTTCTTCTCCCCGAGATTTTATCGATGAATATCGCGAATTCCAGCATAGCGCCGTTTTCACAAAATTCGATCTTGTTAGGTATATTGCGTGCTAGAAACGAGATGAGATCTCGGCAACCTCTCGCCGCTTCGCTACTAATGGCGAAAAAATTGAGGCACGTTCGACGATGAAACGATATCATTATTGTTCACTTGTCCCGCGAAAGGATAATAGGATTTCGGCAACGGTATTTAATCGCGAAGGAATATCTCGGCCATGCGCACCAACCCCATGTCTTACTGCACACGTGTTCATTTAAATAGCTTATGGGCGGAGAAGTCTCGCGCATCGATCCGTGGGGAGGGATAATTACTCCTGATGCGAAAATTACTACTGGTTATATCAGCTTAAGATGAATGTGCGACGCAGAATCTCCTTTTGCTGTATTATCGTCGTATATTAAAGTACCTTTTCATTTGACGCTAGATTTCAAGCGATCGCGTGATTATTCTAGACGCCAACGTCAACAAAAAAAGAGTTTCATCATCGGAGTCGGGCGATAAGGGATAAGTGCAATGCAATAAATAACTCAGTTACCAGCCGATGTGTCGCCATTGCCTTATTTCTCTCTGCTTCCGAATATCTTTTTTCCTCCCTTCTGTACTATCGCTATCTCTTGAATGACCTTATTATGCACTTGCACCTACATTTGCACTATCACTATCGCTCGAGTAACATATACCGCTATTATATTATTTCCCATAAATTGTATTTTACATTCGTATGTTTCGTTGTGCTCGATAAAATAATAGTGGCGCTTTTTTTCATCTTATTATTTGCATTTGTCATGGTTATTACATATTACATTGCATATTACACATTTCTTTGATATCGTCTAGGTATAAATATCAATTCTGCTGTTCTGTTCGAATTTGTCATACTATTATAAGGTCTAAAAGTACCAAGTAAAAATTTTCATGGAAATCTTACATTACTAAATAAAATTCCAGAGAAAAAAATGTATAAATAAAATATTACTAAGAAAAGAAAATATATTTTGAACCAATTAAAGACTCGAACAGAGCAACAGAGTTTTAAATTATCCTTTGCTTTCTTATTATTGATTACATAATGGTTTAAGAAAACAATCGATTTTTATTAAAGTTGGTAAAAGCCTTCAAATTTTATTCAGAATTTTATTCGGAATTTATACAGTTAACTGACAATATAAAGCTGGCGTAAAAAAAATCAGCTCATTTTAAACACCCGGACAATCGAGAATAAAGTCTCGTTGAAATAAGATACGATCTGCTGCTATAGCGCTGGTTAATGACCTGCTGTTTATGCAGGAAAAATGAAGCGGAAGGGGAACGGGTGGTTGCATTGACGCGGGGATGTGAGAAAACGCATCGGGGGAAGAAAGGGAGGCGTCGAAACGCAAGGGTCGAACAAGGAACAGGTATAAAGGGTCGTTGTACCTCGCAACCGCGAATCTCCCCTTCCCCCCGTCACCTCCGCGAATCGCTCTATTAAAAGTTGAAGATAGCGAGTTGAAGACAGGCCCTTGACGCGAGCACGCGCGCGCCTTCTCTATTTACTACTTCATAAAATCTTTACAATCCACCGTAAGAATTTTCGGACCAGATCCTTGGGCGTACCACCGTTGTTCCGAGCTACGTTAGTATTGGATCTCGCGTGTTTGCGGTCACGCCGACTCACCCCGTTGCAGCCTCTGCGAATAATTGCCGATAACTTTTTAGCTCTCCCCCAGAACTCCGTGCCGCGTCTCGGAATTACGATCTTCAGTATTCGTCGGTGAAGGTAAATTACGTTTAATAGCATTGACGGATCGTACGCGAACAAACGGAATTTACAAACGAGTGTGCGATATATTTAATTCTTCAATGATAAAAAGAATGACACTCGAAGCAACGGGACACAACGAAAGAATCTAAAATGTGCAACATAAATCAACATGAAATATGCAAAGTTCGCTAGTATTGCCACGAATTTTTGAGACAAAATTGAAAAGATATATTACGTGTTGCTAATTCCGTCGCAAATAAAATTGAATTCTTCATCGATCGAAAAAGAAAAGGTTCACGAGTCTCTTTCTCATTCTCTTCGGCGCGTTCGCTAAATTCCTCGTCGTTCGCGTGCTCTTATTGCACCGCGGAATCAATTCATTAGCGCGATTACCGCAGAACGCGAGGCTGTCTATTTGCGCGACGCTTCTTCGTTCGTCAAACTTATCGCGCTTCGGTGGGAACCGCGGTAAAAAGAGACGGAAGAAAGTGTACCGCCCGGCGCCCGCGCTGCGCGGACGGGACGCAGGAAGGAAGGAAGGAAGGAAGGAGCAAACCGCATCGTGATAAAGCGCAGTGGTCGGGGCGGCGCTTCCTGCTGGAGTACGCGGGATAACGGGCGACTTACCGAATATGATTTATGCCCCAATATAACTGGGCAGCGATAAAATAAGGAGCCATCTTTACGTCCTCCGTTCCCTCGCTCCGCGCAGCGTTTCTCGCCACCGAGCTCGACACCTTTACCCGCCGCCGATTTCCAGTGCCGAGTCGCTCGAATTGCGGATGCCCTTCCGGATACGTGCGACGCGTACCACGCGAGGTATGAAAATTAATATCTTGAGAGAATGATCGACGAACCGCAGGCAATTCATCGAAAACGTGCCCGAGACGGGGACTATCACTGGGAGAGCTCTCGCTCCTTGTTCGCGGAGAGAGTTACGATTTTGCGTTCATTCAAACGTCGGCTTTGCGACTTCTTCCGTCTGGCTTCTCTTTCTTCCTCTCCGTCTATATCTTCTTCTCTCCTAAGTACTAAGCTCCACCGTCCGCTTTTTGCGCTGTTTCCGTTCCGGACTAATCGACCGAATGATTTTTAAAGGCGATTGTTCTGAAAACTTCCGTCGATTCTCCTAACACGGCGAAGCCACGAAGCCGCGAAGGGGCCTCGATATTCCGTCGTGAGCGAAATAGAGTCGCGAAGGGGCTTCTGAGAGGAAGGAATAAGACGGAGGACTTCATCGTCGCGACTGATTGGTCGATTTGTCAGCTGCGCCTCTCGCTCCCCCGCTCCTCTTCCTCCTTCTCAGCTCGTACCGTCTAGTCTCCCCCATGAATCAGAGTTCTCGGACTCTTCTTGATGGTTAATTGAACCGGTCGAGCTGCTGATCCGATGAGCTGCTCTCTTCCCCCTCCCCATTCTCCCATTCTCCCTCTCGCGATTGATCTCGGGACAGTCGATCGACCAACTTTGGTGCAAGAACGAGATAAGATCGAACGGGCGAGTTTCTTTCGGCGCGACACTTCCGGCATTCTCTTTCGTGTTTTGCGTGGGGGAAAGAAATATCGTTGTCTGATAAAAGCCAAGGCTACTTTATCATATAGGAAGAAACTCTATCATCCGCGATAATAGAGATTGATTTCCCAAGTATCTGTATGCTTCTTCGAACGCTCACGGATAATGACTGAGATAGCGACTGAGACAAGAAAATATTGACACCCAGAAAGAAACGGGAAGAAATTCCTCTGTTATTTCACTCTGCTACTTTACTTTGCCCTTTTTCGACGCGCGCATTAAGGATTTTTTATTAAATACATGTACATACATACTCGCAAAGTTTATTTCGCAAAATAAGGGAGATGCTGCATATACCACTTTTTCTGCCAACGCCACAATTAATTCCAAGCTTCCTGCATTTTCTAGCTTTAAAGAAATTTAAAATAATGCTCAATCTGCGAACGTAGCAAAGCGCTGCGGGAGAAAGAACGCTCAGACCAGGGGCATGCAAGATAGAAAGAAGTTAATGCGAATGAACGTATTCTCCGGCGCTTATTAATGAATAAAGCGGTCTGGGGGCTGTTTGCGCATTCGAGATGATCGGGCGAGAGCACTCGACGCGGCGTGAAATATCGCGTGCAATAACGAATAAGCGGAAACGCGTCACGGCCATGCCGGCACATTAACTTTTTCAACTACTTAATGATTCCCCTGTTGCGGGGTATCTCCCCCTTATATCGGAATAAATTACGAAAAAAGAGCTTATCCGGACGGGGCGGCGCGGCACACCGGGCAGCGGGGGGCACCCCGGCTACGAATTTAATAAAGTACGGCGGCGTGATAAATCCGTGCTCACTTAGTAATGCGCCGGCTCGCGGAAGGCGAAAAACAAAACTTAAGGAAGACACATCGTTGGAAAAATCCTAATGAATAGTAATGGCCGGGGACGGTCGGGCAGGCGGGCGGGTGGACGGTCTACGCCCGCAGGGCAGTATCACTCGGTGGGCTCTTTACGACTTTAGCCGCGAATAATGAGGGAAAAACCGACCGGACCGGGTTACCCTTACTTGGGCGCGTTATCCTTTAAAGAAAACGTAATCGGCGAGAGATGGGACGCGAGTGCCTCTTGCCTCTCCTCTCCGCTCGAGAGTTCGCGGAATTATCGAGACTATACCTCGAACGCCTTTAATTACCGCCTTACGACGTAGTTAAGAGTGCGGTATCTCTTATCGTTGAAATTATGAGACGTCTAAATTTCGAGCGGAATCGCCGGGCGCGATAAGGGTTGTTACCGCGAGGAGAGGGATGAAAATTCAACAATGTCCCAAACGTTGTACGGATTACCCATTCTTTTCAGCTAAGAAAGTAGTGTCAGAATGTACAGAAATTTTCGGCGAGAGACGTACTCTCGGCGGAGGGGAAGAGAGGGCGAACAAATGAAGGGGGGTAGAAGAAGGATTAAGGGATTATCGTCGCCGGCAATCTGCGAAAAAATGCGCGTCCACCTATTCTTTATTAGGGAGAACATATATTATTCTGGCGGATAAAAGATGTGACTCTGTATATCTTTTTTTTTTTTCTGATTCATTAACGTACGCCTGTGCTCTGTATGCTTTCGTTCGCATACGTTACGCCCCGTTCGTGCAAAATATATGCGAGGCAGTGTATGTAATCTACTTCCAAAATTTCTGAATATTCATAAACGGCATATGATACGTAGGTAATCTATCTAGCTATCGCGTATAATAAAAAATTTATATGATCGAGGCATTAGTGGGATTTACAGAATTGTGACAATTGCCGCTTGATTTGGTATGCATAGAAAAATCTGCCACGAGAGTTTACGAGGAGATTCTATGAGAGAAAAAATAAAGACTAAAAATTGAATATACATTTTTTAGAATGTCATACATGGTCGAAGGTCAGAAGCATTTTTAATAAATTGAAATGAAAATAATAATTAAAATTAGATTATTTAATATTTATACGTGCAAGAAAAATTGTTTATTTGTAAATTATTTTGGCATTTATTATTTTTTTCACTCTGGTGCACCGCAGCTCGCGTAATGAACGAGATCTTTAGTTGCAAATTGTAACTGCTACGTTTGAATACCGTCGATATCGTTTCGGATAGGTTTATTATTTTGTATAAAATGTGTTTGTGTATCAGGCAACAGTGCGCAGTAACTACGCAGTCGAATCAGCGATTATGCACGCGGGCTAGCATAGAGCTCGCAGCTAGCGCGTGGCGCCAAATTTCCATTAAACAAGTTAACGTGGCAGGTAGCGAAGGTGTCACGCGACGCGTAAACACGACATTAATATCTCAGTTTAGAGTGTAATACTGCGACTCTATTACGATGCGAATAGGCGAGAGCGCTCGGCGCGTTTGTAACGCCTATGTAAACCGGTCGGTACGTTTCTCCGTAATTCATACGTATTTGCGGCGGCCGACGACTCATAAAGGGGACTACTTCGAATTTTACTGCGTTTCGCCAGCTTTTATTAAAAGATAAACTCGCTCAGGGGTCTAGCGTTATAATTAAAATAGAAATTGTGTCGAGAATATGGATTCTATTCCTTCGTACGAACTGTATTCAATATGCCGAGATTGAAACGCATATCGCGGAATCTTTCGAGTCTTTCTTAGAGAATTTCTTTCTTTTAGAACTTTCATTAAGCTTTCAAAGATATTCAGGTATTCCTGTTCAACGATCTTATTCCCAAGAATGATGATTTTCTTCTATGGAAAAGTGATATTCATTATTCAGGAGTATTTCTAATACGAGAAATGTTTCCAATAACCTATTCTAGCTAAATCTAGTTTGAATATTGATCTTTTTCAAATATAAAGAAATATTGCATAACACAAATTTTAAAGGTATTGTTAAAAAATAAAAATATTAATTTATGCTTTTTTTTTCCTCAAGGTCTTGATGTGAATATTTTATTACTGTTCCACATTTGCAAGCATGAGAAAGCATTCGATGTCTATATTTTATGTTTAATATTCAATATCCTGAAAGAAGAATTTCTTTCATATAATACAGCGTACGGCAAAAATGTAAAAGTCCAAAGTTTAACAAAGTAAAATGAAGACGTAATGGAAAGTCCAATAAAAAGTTTATAGTGGGAACGCGTTTCTTCGACGCTCCTTAGTCAAAGCATAAATTTAAGTTAATGAAGTACAACGATTATAAGTTAGCTGTAGACACTCTCCCTCTCTTTCTCTCTCCTTCTCTCTTTACAGTTTCATCAAAAACTGAGGTAACAAAGTTGGCATCTCAATTAAGTACTTAACAGATACAGACAAGAGCAGTCGATGCGGCGCTAGTCCCACGATATTGTCTCGTATCGTTACTTGTACAATATCTTCCAAAATTCATTCTCTTCAGATATAACTTTGTAGAGAAATAAGCAGTCAAGTAGGAAATATTTAGGAGCGTTATTATCCCTCTTTGTTCTTAACTGCAAAGAAAAAGATGGAGGTTTATATGTTGCTTGCCAAAAGCCTTTTGCGCTTCGTAGATGTGATATTTATGAAAAATAAATTAATTACGCGGAGACACCAAATCCCTCGGCCGCTCTGTAGAGGTGAACCTTTCGCGTGGACGGTTTAATAGAGCGCAACGTAAAGAGCGAGTCAGCGCATTGAACGCGCATCCTTGCAGGATTTAACACGCCGCTAACACTTGCCGTGACAGAGCCGCACAGGGGGGCCACGAGCGGCCCCTAAAATCGATCTACCGACCTGATCGATCGATCGAAAACGAGCGAACGACACGTCGTACACGATGGCCGGGCTGTACATACCGGCCGCGTGTAAACGCGTCGGTGTAAACGCGTCGATAAACACGTAAGTCCACATCGTTACGCGCGACCACGGCCTTCGACAAGCTATGTCCCTCACGTCTGGCAAACTCCCGATTTTACGAAGACCTATGTTGCGTCATGCATCGAGTGCGCGGATTAGCATAGTCATGCACGCGCGGGCGTACGTCGGTTCGCATATCCGTCGGCTCCAGCCGATCCGCATTCGGGTGATTTGTGATCGAAAAACCGGTAATGCCGGGGTATTATTTGATAAGATTCATGCCCGCGCATATCCGTACACGCGCGTCGCACGCGCTAATATCGTTTCAACATTCACTAATGTAATCGAGTCTGCGTATTTCACACGCAATAGATCGGTCGCGATAAAAATCGAACGTTGCATGAGTCACGATACGTGATTTCGTGAGTAGCATCTCACATGAGCTCGTCAGTTCTTACTCTCTTAATTTAAATCAAGTGAAAACTCACTGATTTGCAGTGAATATTCACTGTTTGCTGCAGTTATGAGTATACCACTGCGAATCAGTGAATACTCACTGTTTGTATCAGTGACATTGCCTCGTCACTGTCTAAATCAGTGAGTTTCTAATTCACGCTAAATTTCACTGATTCAATCATCATTCAAAATGAAAGAGAATTCTATTAAAATCGAAATAAGGATAAATATTTCCTCTTTTATTGGCGGTTTCGGTCAATGAATAGACCAATGTATAAAATGAGATTAAAATATTCTAACATTGATATATTCATTTGATCAAAATCGCCAATAAAGAGGAAAATATTTATTTATTGAATACGGTCAAGAAAGACGAGAGATGGCAAAATAAGGATGTCGAATAAGTAGACAAATAATCATTGCATTTTGAACATGTTATTCTATTGGATAATTTGCAATATGTACATGCATTGATGCTACTGCACTCTTCGGTTTGTTTGTGGTTTTAAAAATATAAAAATCAATAAAATTAAAAAAATTATTTAAAGATACAGGATAAGACAAGTTGAGCAATATATTTGCGCATTTCGGCGGGATTTCACTATTTCATCAGTGAATAGGTCATAGCTCACTGATTGTTCAGTGAAATATTGAGTCACTGATAGAATCAGTGAAATTTTCACTTTTTTAAATTGAGAGAGTACAGTTTTCCATCTGACGTACGCTTCACTTATCTTGGGTGACTACACGAAGCACGGCCGTGTAATAAGGCGGCAATTGCGATGGGTATAGTGATAAAAGTTTATTAGGAATTATCGCGCGGAATAATATAGTGCTAGATTTACGGGCCCATTCATAACCGTAGCCATATGACGCAGTTTCAACAGCTGCCGCGATAAATGTTATAGCAGGGAAGTAATTGCAATACAAACCCATAAAATTAATCGTACCGGTAATTTAGCCCGTACTTAGCGTAGGCTTCGCGCTTGTTACTGCACATGTGCGGCGATCTATACGTATGAAATAACGGTCTTGCGTCAACTAGCAAAAAGGCACCGTATCGGGCCAGAACACGAGACCGTGAATATTCGCACGCTAAGATAGAGAGATGTATATATGGATCGGCAAAGAGAGATCGATCTCGGGCTGCCGCTTAAATATTAACGCCGCAAAGAACGTATCTCATTTGGCGCTCGCTTCTGGCGGCGCTTTTCTCGAAGCGCTATCATTTCGCAGCCGTAAACATGGTGCCTCGCGGCTATTCGCCGCGCAGTTCCTCCTCCCGTTTACCTTCATTAACCGTATTCCTACAGTTTCTCACAACCCGCGTAATGTACAGTAAAAATGTTTAGGGCCCTGAGCCGGCGTATAGAGTGCCGATGCAGCGCGCGCGCGAGGATAGCACGCCATCTAATTGGCCGTTTTCACCTAGAACCCTCGCGAAGAAATCATGACCGTCCCGCTGCACGGATCCGCCGAAAGTAATGAGAGGATAAGTGGCTGGACGTATATATGTACACGCCGGCCTATCTCGGTCACGTACCCGGCAGATTTCGAGGCCACGTACGAGGCGAAACGAGCTGCGAACCCGGGTCAGACGCAGGGTCGGGAAAGTGTCCGGAATTTCCTGCCGGAATGAACAGCCACCCACCGTCGTCCGATCTTCGCTTTCGCGAGCACTCTAACCATTCGACAGTGCCGATATCAGTGAATCACTTTCCTGTGCATCAACTCGACAACTTGCACGGGCGTCGATCGCCTCGGTATTTCGGAGTTGAAGTAGTTGCACTTAAGGTCATTCGGTAGCTGATGGTAGATCCGTTACGAGCATTCCACCCAAAGTGTGAGCTTCGTCGAGCGGCGCTCGCTTCATTTTTTTTCACGCTCAACTTTTACTTTGTCATCATTATACTCCGATCGATATTTTCGTTCGACGTTTGTTGGAGTTTTTAGTTTAATTACACGGAATAATATAGATTAATAATTAATCGATTGTATATTGACCTAGCATGAGTTGCATAACGCGGCTTTGGTAATTGATGGCTGAGTGGTGTTGTGCAGCAAGCAGATTTCCGATCGAGCCCGCTCTCTCGCGGCACTTGCAAAATTGAACGTGTGCGCAGATCGGAAACTACAGCGGTTTCTTCGTGTTGTCGATATACGCGGTACATTGCGCTTGTTTGCGAAATCGATGAGTCGGCACTCACCGAATTGCCACTTACGTTTTCACTTAGGAAACAACACCACGGAGCCCTAATTTCATTATACTAATTCGCCCGGCCGGAGCTTATTCAGGCCGCGCTTATAAGAACGGAACGCATGTTTCTCACGAACACGAAAAACGAAGGAAGGAACGCCTAATTCGCTGCGTCGAATCGGAGAAAACGTCGGTGGCTACATGTGTTTCGCCTCCCGAAATTTTGCAACGCGCGTCTTCGACGAGCTCGTTCGGCCGTATTTCGATTCTGAGCGTACTAAATGCGCAAATTGCTTCTCCTCACGAATTTTTTCGTTCATACGGTGAAACACGCTTCGATTTCAGGACGATGAGTCAGCGCCACGGAATACGCCGCTCCCCCCCTTTTGTTTCGGAAAACAAGTCGAGAGCTTAATTGTATTACTCCCGCATAATAGACGGTCTGCTTTGTTTCGCTGAAAATAACAAGCTCAGAAAATTCTGAAAATCACGACCTCTTCCGCTTCCGGCAACCAGGGTGATGCTGTTTTGGAACGGCTGCGTGGATAATGAAACATTACAGTATAACCGGATTAACTCCTTTATTATACAGTTTATTAGCCTCGTAAATGTCGTTTATTACGTACTGAGGATTTATTCTGCCAATCAAAGTGCAGCGTAAAACTGAGGCGGAAGTCTCCGTCTGAATCGATGTGCGAAATAAAAGGCTAAGACACAAAAGAAATAATTCTGCTGTACCATCTAAAAATTTAGCTAGATACATATCTCAAAATAATTTTGTTAGACTACTAAATAAATTATGTAGGATCATCTAACATGATAAGCCTAACTGAAACCAGCTTGATCGTCCTACGTAATTATTTGATTGTCTAACAAAATTATATTCCATATTCATAATTAAATTTTAATTTAGAGGTATTTCAAAATCATTTTTTCCATGTATAAGAGATTAAAATGCTTATGCTGATATGAAATTTTCTCCATGAGATTTTCCTGTTATTAATTTTCCAATATTTAACGTATATACAACTGATGATTTTGCAGTGAGTTTACGAGATTAAAAATATGAATATCTTCATATTTTCACTTGATGCAAATACAAATAAAGTCTAACGCTTTTATTTTTAATGCATTTATGGGTTTTCTTCGGCGTGCAGATTGCATTTCAAAAATGTAGGTCAGCGTTCTTTTCTTCGTGTACTTTGTTTTAAAAAAATAGCTTCTCGACATGTTAAAACATTAAATAATGATAAAATTAATTATAATTGAAGCGTGTAATACAAACATCAAGTACAAACACATTAAGAAACGTAATTGTCTGAGTTTTGGCTATTAGGGATTGCTCGTACTCTATAACAATTTAATGGCTGCGAGTCGTAAAGGAGATTACAATTATAATTAACACTAAAAGCATGATGTTAACATTGGCCATAAAAGATACCAATCTTTCTGTGAGAAGCAAGTAAACGTAGGCTAGTATACGTCATGAGCACTTACGTGTCGGACCCTCCTGTTTCTTCTTTTTTTTTTGTTACACTTCTAATTACACGACGCTTGTAATTTACGACGCGATATTACAGCGCACAAACACGAAATTACAATCCAAGCGACAAAAAGTATCCAGATGGTCACTCCCCCGAACGATCAGGCACCACGTTCGCGCAATAATCGTCGTTCTGGAGGAATGAAAAAGGTTATTCCCAGGGCAATTCCTCGTGGTGTTCTATTGCAGCAGGAAAATCGTCCATTTCCGCGTACACTTTCATCCGAGAACGATAGTACCTCATATAATAGCAAGGGGATGGCCGGCCGGCCGGCCGGTAGAAAGAAGTAGGCGCGAGTGAAAGAAGGCGGGAAAACGCTATAAGCAATATTCTTAAAACAAACTTTTATGATCACATTCATCTGTAATGTATATGTTTAGTGTAGATAACCGGCAACGATATGATTTCGACATTTCGACGCCTGGTAAGCAATTTAGCTGATATCGAACGTCTCACGAATGAAGGTAGTAATTTTGGAAGCGTGAGGGGTGAATGCCTGCTATATCACTGAAAAATATATTTATTCAATGTATAATTTAATCTTCATAAAATAAATGTAACAATGAAGGAGAAAGAGTAGAAGGAAAGACTGAAAGTGAAAGAAGATAATTTTATATCTAACGTTTGGTGGGGTGTGCGAACATTTATTTAAGGTGATTGTTATGCTTAAGTCTTTTTTTGATGATCGCGGGTATTTTTTTTATTTCTTTATTGTCTTCGTCTATTTAAACGAGAAAGCTACTATTTTAAATTAATTGATAGATTATATTTCCTATCTGAAATCAGCGATTCAAAAGAAAATTGCAATTCCGCATGTGTTACTTTTAATGAAACATTCGACCATTATTTCGCAACAAAGTGAAAATGCCGTTAAAATGGGCATTAAAATATACGATTTATAGCATTGGAACGTGAATACTCTCAAAGCTTGCGTAATCACACCAAAAGCCACGTAGTTACCAGAGATATTGGGTAGTTGTTGATCCATCTCGTGTACGTTATGTTTGTCGTTTCTAACTAAAGGCCGCCACAGGCAAAATGCATGCTGTAATATCGCATGGGAAGGATACCGGGGAAACGGTATCGATTCTTCGCGCCGAACGCTTTCCGCAAAAATTTAGGATTCCAGGACAAATCCTACACGCGTCACGCGTGACCGTGCGATAAATTGCAAGCTCGATTCCCTCTATTGAACATTCACTTACTTCATTTCAACTTGGCAGTTCTAGCATTAACGAACGATGAAAAATGCTGAAAAATAAAGAATAAATAAAATATGAACGAGATTTTCAGTAAACAACAATTTCTTTAATCTTATATATTTGTTTATAATCCCATAAATTGTACAAATAAATATATAACAAGTTAATACGTTATGAATTTCACATTTTAATATTTTATATCAGGTAAAGCAGGATGTTTCATACGTGCTTTGTATTAAAGATGAAAACAACTCATTTACTCCATTTCTTTATGATACCTGTTTTCAGATTGACTTCCTTTTGTATTCATTCTTCATGATATTGGCACATTTTTTATTGAAAGTTCTTCTTGTTCTTTATTCTCTTTATTATATTCTTTTTAGCCCTTATTAATGAAACATTCTCTTTGAAGTATCTTTTTTTTACGCAAATGTGTACTTTGCTCGTCATTTCGGTACTTTATAGTAGTCAATTTTTTTCTTTTAACATTTTCTCAAGGAAACGGATATTATATGAACTTTATGCAAACTTGTCACACACTTTTCATGCATTGTATTACGGATAAAAGTGAAAATCGAGGTGAAAATAAATTGTCCATTAAAAATTGAATTGGAAAATATTTTCGTACTATAGATAATAAAATAATGTATGTAAAAAAAATCGTCGACCAGTAGATATTTTTGGCTCATCTTAGGATTCTTCTCGATTCCGTATCATTTAAATTGTCTTATTGTCTCTACAGAAACTTTGCGTTCTAGTGGAAGGAAAAACAGAAAGATCACATGGCAAGAAGAGGAAAATCCACGGAAAAATATTCCTGGGTTTTTCTTTCTGTGTAGACTCACTTGCATTTCTCACTATCACATTTTTTCCCCTTTTTCTCTCTTTCACCCTCACATATTGGTGTCACGATGCAAATAGACGGGAGTAAGACGATGTAAAAATACGTTCGAACTGAACGGTTAGCTCTTTACCATACGCAGAAGATGTCTCGTTTTTTATCATTGTTTTCCTTTTTATATTCTTTCTATTTTTACATTAGAGTATCGTTGGTAATAAGCAGCTGGTTTTCGTTTTCGCGTATTTCATACTTTCTTTCCGGCGCGGAAACGACCGGGGAATTCCCCGAAGATCCTAGATTCCGCTATATTACAACTTAATCATTTATTTATTGCTTGAAGAATGCCCTAGACGTAATATGCGCGCATCTCGTCTCTACGCATATAAGAGTACGTCTCGTATGCGCGCATCTCCCTTTCCCTTTGAGTTACCCCAGATGAAATTTCGCGATTGAGGCGAAAGCGCGTAATTTTGCATTTGTCGTGAAGTTCTTGTTTTAACATCACGATGTGTCTTCCTCGGGCGATAACGTAAAAGACGACGCTTTTATGTGTGACGGCACAATCGTGTCGACCGCATTATTTTGTGGAGCGTCGCGAGAACAGCATGTCGACGCGAGAAGATAAATCGCACCCTCCAGAAAGGATTCTGCGATTTCGAGAAATTACGCTCTGGTCAAATATATTCAGCGATTAACGCGAAGATCAAGGAAGAGAATCTTGCCGCTGAAAAGAAATTGAACAAAAAATATTTAAGCAAGAAATAATATTAACGATTTTATTTAAATTTCACACTGTTTATTCGTATTATTATATTTGATTAAGGTGACATTAAAAAATTATACATATGTATATATATAATTTAAATTATATAATTATTCATATACATACTTATATAAATTATTTTTCTTACAAATATTTCCAATTTTTTTTACATCTTTCTCCAACACTCGCTATTAATAAATGCTATTACGATATTGGATTGTACGAAATACAGTTTTGCTGCTATTTCAGGTGAAAGTTGATACAAGTCTAATCGTGAGACGCGAACCATACACGAGCTTTCCCAATTATCGCTTAAGCCTGCTGCTAAGTGTAACGTGCGCTAGCCCTTTAGTAGATTAACTAGCAAATTTGTTCAATGAGTTTACTAATGGCTGGGGAGAGGGTAGTCTCGTTAATGAAAAATAACTCGACGCGCCTCTGTATTTTGGCGAAGATCGAGGTCACAGCAGTAATGGCTTTGTCTGGCGATGACCTTAGATAAAACGCGCCATTCATTATTTTTCCAAATCGAATCTGCTGCGTTCTCTTTAATCGAAAATTCAGATGATTTTGGCTGTTAATGAATATCGATGGGAAATGGCGATATGAGCCAGTTACATAACTGGCGCGCCGAATTGATTACGTTAGAGGGGAAAGGAGGAAGGACCCAATTAAACAGTCCTTGATTAATTTGATTTCTGACTATTCCATTTATTCCCATTAATTGACTCCCAGAATAAATTGATACGGGGGTCTACATTTCTCTTCGACTTGAAGAAATCGTTTTCTGCGTGTGAACGCTACAGCATTGCGGTGCGCGGCGTTAAAACTTATTACTGTGTTCGGCTTCTTAGATTATAATCCAAGATGCATTACGGATCATGATCATTATTCGATATAATGGAACGAAGAGTCAAAGAATCACGTAACCAGAAGACAAAGAAGTTAACGACTCTAGTCATTAGTGCTATACCAATAATTACGCTAATAATTCAAACTTAATCGTATTAACTAGTAATTGCTTCCCCAAAGGCGTCCGCGTAATATCAGAAGCGAATATACATTACCCGACGCCTGCTTCCGAAAAGTGGAAACTAATTAATATCAACATAGAGATATTACACCGGCCGGTCTGTATGCGCGGAGAGTGTTCATTCGGCCGTGAATTAAACCGGAACAATTTACGGGGCGGTCGGACATCACGGTGTATCCCCCGCCCCCCGCCGCCGTAACGCCGCGCCGGCCGGGTCAGGCCTGTAAACGCTTTCGTCATCTCGTCGAGAGGGATACGCATCATTATTTAACCGCAACATAATCCCGGTATCAACCGCCGCGTCGCTAGTGAAAGAGGGCGAGATATCTCCCCCCCGGGCTGCACCACGGGAGGGGTATCACGTTATTAATCCGGCTCCTTTTAGATAACGAGGCGACCCCTTTAATTCGCGCTCGCTCGACTGCCAAGCCTCCGTCCCTCCCCTCTTTCCCTCTTAAACCCTAATCCCTCCTAACAAAAATACACAGGCCGGTCGTGAGCTCGGGCAACGTACACACGGGTTCATTCGTGCTCTTTAGCTCTCGCTGCAAGCGGCGCCGCTTAATCGCGTTAAAGGGTTATGAATGGTCGCGGAAAATGTATGTCCCCGCGGCGCACGTAGACACCGCCAATTAGCGCATTTAGCGTTTTTCGAGGGGAAACCACCATCGCTTTCTCACTCGTTCTCCCATCCCCTTGTCTGTAGCGGGGCCTTCGTGCTTTTCCTCTCGTTCGCTCTTTCTCATTCCTGATAGCACTGAGAGTCATATGTATTGCGGGGTATCCATTACGCCACCGTATTTGCATCATTAACATTCTCCCTGCTTTTTGGAGCGTGAGACAAATAGCGCAGCATTCGGTGGGGGACAAAAATGGCTTGCGGGGCGCACGTTTACTCTACCGTACTCCGTTGCACCACTATCACGGTGCGTTGTTATCGCGTAATTTACAGGAGATGCACAATATACTCTAATTAACTTGTGAATTAAGTACGAAGGCGCAGACAGTATAACGCGATATATGCCCAAATAAATATAAATAAAAATGGAATTGTGGAAAATTTCTCTTTGTTTTCTCCTCCGGTCGGCAAAAATATCTTAACTACGTTATTGCGGGTGTATGCCTCCGCGGAAACGATTTGGTTATTTTACCTCGCCAATTAGCGCGTCGCTATGTGTTCGCTCATTGAGGCACCCGCTGCTGAATGGAGCTCACGGTTTAGTAAGCAGCCACGGCAGAAAAGTCTTCGCCGTGGTCAGAAATAAAACTATCGATGCCGAAGACAAACAAGGATCTCTTTTTCACACGAGACCGCTAAAACTGTAGAAAAAGGTATAGATCATGTCCAGACCGATTTTTATGAACACTTTTGACTTTGTCACAAATGACGGTTTAATTGCATACAATTTTTACGTCGTGAAATTTATCGCAGTGATATCAGAATAAATTTTTGTAACATTCCTTTTACGGAAAGGTAATATTAGCTTTATTGATATCGAGCATTAATACGTATCCTCTTTACGTTCTATAACATGTCAATGACAATTGCTCGAACCCATAAGTATCTTAACGATCAATCTAATCCTAATGCCTCGTGGAGCATTATGAGCATTAGCCCGTAATGTAACGAGCTCATAATATAAAAATCAAATAGGCAACGAGAGACGTAGCGCGGAAGATTATACGGCAGTCGAATACTATAACTAGCACAGCTGGGAAGAAGCGTCAATGAAATTGTGACGTTGCCGACAAATTAGGACGAAGCCATTAAAAACTTGGTTGATGCTTCGCGGATTAGAGCACGTTCACCTGGCCGTACCTGAGATGGAATTAACGCCGGTTGCCCAACATTAAACATACCCCCGCTTCTCCTGTCCCAATGGCAGCTCGGCGGAAACGTTTGTTTTACGACGCTAACGAGAATACACCATCTCCTCTAACCCGTCAAACCCGCGTGACGTGACAACGTCGAGGTTACGTTCTGGTTCTCGGGGTCGCGAGAGAGTGTGACAATCGATACGCTCATATATACCATATACTAGGCAAACCGGTGCCTCGAAGCGCCAGAGCCTCTGACACCCGGGATACATTGTTTGAGATGCTGTTAGGCTCGTTCCGATCTAGTCAGCAAAGAGTTGGGGCCACGTAGATCGATGTTACCCTCCCGTGAGGGGCTGCACGTCACGTGGGTAGTGGTGAGAATCAACAGAGCGAGAGTGGCACGGGTACAGAGATGTGGGACAGCAGGCGCGTCTAAGCGATAGATTTTTCACGGGGGAAGATCGCGCGAGTGATCCGATAACCGCGTTTCCGCGTGCACCAGGTGCTCCGGAAGAAGCTGTTCGCAGTTAGAGATGGACTTCACCGAGCTTGAAACATACGAGTTTTGTCGAATTGCAGCAGAAATACAGAGAAAAGGAAATTGTCTTAGGCCATAATATTGTTTAATTTGTTAATTAATCAATCAAATTAACAAATATTAAAACAAATATTAATTGGCAAGGACTCTCGTATTTAAAAACAACAAACAATAAACGAATAGGCTAATGAGAGTCAGCGCGGTTGTAAGTGCGCAATTAAACTTCTTACAGTTTTATTTAAAAAAGTTTATTCATACTTAAGCTATAACAACAATAGCTATAACTCACACTAAATTTTATTTTCTATATTGTTACGCTGAAGAGGACTCCAAAACGAGTCGAAACGTTCGAATTTATGTTAACGCTTAAGCATGTTTAAATTGTTGTTATAGCTTAAGTATGAATAAACTTTTTTAAATAAAACTGTAAGAAGTTTAATTGCGCACTTACAACCGCGCTGACTCTCATTAGCCTATTCGTTTATTGTTTGTTGTTAACAAATATTAATAAGATTAATCTGTGTGCAATATGTTCATAATTAGAGATTTTATTTATGAATCCTCTATTACGATACGATGGAGTGCTACGTAGAAAATTGCTGCAAAGTGGGAAATAAAAATCAGATTAAAACATTTATTTAAATATCTGGTTAGATAATAATTGATATGCATATAAGATCGCGTAAAATATATAGCACCATTAAAATTAAGAAAGGGTCCACAGTCATAGTGGATCTTAATGCTCAAACGATTTATAGATGATTTTATTACATTTTTTCTAATTCTTCTTAGCCGCTGTTTTTCAATTTTAATCAAGTTTGAAATTTATTTAAACGTCTTTAAATAAAACTCTGCGGTGAGACGACTGCGTTCGCACGTGTTTCGCGTCCCATTTTCAATAGATTTAATGTTCTTAATAAAGATATTGATTTTTCGGTCAAGGCAAAGACGATTTTAAAAATACTGCATTTAACGAGAGTGAAGAATGCTTTGAAAAACATTTTTAAATCTTTTATTTCTTCTTCTTCTTAATTTTTCACATATTGGTTTTCAGTATCAACCTATTACTTTTTTAAGACTTAAAACTAAAGAGTTATCTTTTTTAAAAGAATAGCAATGAAATTTTTATTTAACACGATTTTTATTTTAAATTATAGTAGCTTCTTCAGAGCATATACAGAAAATCCTTAGTATTTATATATTATATATGTACAATATATATAGCACACACATATGTAAGAGGTCTAAGATATACCGAACTTTTCGCTTAAAACTTTTTCGTTACAAATTTTGCTTGAAAACATTTAATTGAAATCTTTATTTAAAAATTTTAACACAGGAAATTTCTATATGGAGTTTTCGTTACAAAGGAACTATGTGGCATGAATTGCCAGGAAAACCCAATAACTACAATTAGAGAAGTTGGAAAGTTCTATTAGACTGTTACAATCCCTCTCTCCCTCTCTTGCGCTAGGATATAAACTTTAATATATTAATTTTGTATTGAAAATTGTTCTTAACTTATATTTAACACAGTACACATATGGATAGAAAATAATGAATATTATTGGAACATTTTTTGTATTATATATTTAATTATATCTCTTTTATATATTTATTAACGATATAAAAATGATAAAATTTAGCGATATTCGGATGTACGTATATTCGGATTTTATATTCCATTTTACAAAAAAACTCTAATTTTTTTTATCAATTGATAATCTTTGAGATAAAATATAAAAAAATAATATCTGATATTTTATTCTTTATATTGTGAGGCGAACACATAACAAGCTGGTTTGTCGCACTAAAAATTCACTCCAATGTGTTTATTTCTATTTTTTTTTTTTTATTGTAATTGAACTTCTCTTGTAATATTGCCGAAATTTGACGCGTTTTCCAATTGTAACGAAAAATTCGATAAAAGAGGTTTTAAGTTTCAAATCTCGATCGTAACGCGTGAGTTCAATTAATTTCGAATTTACCTAGAAGATAAACTCAATTGTGTCAATTGTGTTAACAGTGAAATATTAAACTGCAGCTCTGAATAATCGAGTTTATGAAAAAAATCTCACTATTTTGATGTCAAATATTTTAAAGTGATTAAAGATCCAAGTTTTTAACTAATAAGTAGACACAGGGTGTGGAACGCGATATAATCAAATAAATCACTGACGCTAAAGTTTGGCTGCGTCTGTACGTGTTGCACCTGGTGCTTAGATACCATATCTCTCTGAGACACATTTATCTTGAATAATTGATTATTCTCCTTCATCCTTTGCCAATACTTTCTTAAGCGGAATTACGTTTAAATCGCTCATACATTTGTTTTCTCTCCTCCTTCTCCTCTCTCTCTTTCGTCTCGTATCGCAATATTCAAAACCCCTTTTCACACTTGGTTTGTTTCGCACCATTTGTGGTCAGTCAAGACCTCTCACCAAATATTCAGGTTAGTCTCTAAAGGTTGCCGTGAGTGAAAATATAACCCGAGGGAATTTTATTTCATTGTTGTGGGACAACCTGACGTTTGGTAATGCTGTTCTCTCCGGTGAACAGAAGCTATAAGCTTACCACAAAACAGTCGGTTTACTCTCCTGTATTTCTCTACGTACATAGCTAACAAAATAGTCGCGTGCGCAAAACCTTACACGGATATTACGTCTCGTAAAAACTATCGGCAATTATCGCACTATCGATAGTGCGATAATTGCCGATAGTTTTTACGAGACGTAATATTCACCATATGTGTTTTGCACAAATATCTTTCGCAAAATGTGTCGAACCTTTGTAAAGTTCCTTTTTCCGTGAGATAAAGTAAAGGTAAAGTAAAGGTATAAAAATCCAAACGCCTATTTTGACGGTTTATCGTGAGGTCGGATGGTACCAAGGCGATGAGCCGATGAACGTGAACTGCACTGTGGTACATCCGAACTTGCGCTTCAAGAGAATTTTGCCAGTCCCGATTTTTAGCTGTCCTTGGTTGCGACCGAATACGAGGGTCACTGATTGTCCGGCTAGTTTCGGGGTATCGGGGATTGTCACGCTCGACTGCACCATCGTTTCAAACTAGCTAAGCGCGCTTCGCCGCGGCTAACTCTCGCAGGATAGAAGATAAGGAAGGAACTCGGGCGGAGAGAGCCCCGAGGTTCAACGTGGCTGTGAGGACGCTGCAGTGGATGCTGCGGATGCCGAGGTGCGCTAGAAATGATACGACTTAGAGGCAGGGGACGAAGGGATGAATTTTCGAATTTAATAATATTCAGCGATATTTAACAAACTAATTAAATATATTTAAAAAAGAACTTTTTATTCTCTATTATGTACATAAAAATTGACATAAATTGACAAGTATTTTTAAATTGACAAATGCTTCTAAATGTGTAAGAGATATTCTTGTTACGAGTTTGTAGTCTGTGTTCCATTAGTTTCCATGTAGATCCGTTCCTGGCAAGGAACCGACGCGACGGTAAGGAAGCGAGGCTTCTCGCAGTGGAGAATTCAAGTGCATTCCTAGGAGATGTGTATCCCTGTCCCGTTTGGCAACAATAATTCGACATGGCGAACAGCCGCTCTTCGAACAACTTGTCACTTAGCTCGCCGTAGTTTATACTCGACAGCGGGCTCTGTTACAGTCTGTTAAATTGGGGCACAGCTGGCACGTAGATGGGCGTGGGAGAAGGATAGCAAATGCAAATTTTTGGCGAGAATTCTGAATAAAGGACATGCGCCGAAACGCTCTCCGAATTATAAAATTTTATGCAAACAGATTATTAATTATATATCTATAGGAGCTCAAAAATTAATAAACTTTTGCATATGAGTGACAAGATTTTCATAATGCTTTAAAGTTTGATGAATTTTGTGACGTCACGTTACGCGGCTTGCATTATTTATTAGAAATGAAAAGCGGAAAATCATTTAATAAATATTAAATGTAAAACAAATTTGCATCGAAATGGTCGCGAGGTAGATAAAGATTTATTTTGTGTCGCTCACAATGAAAATGATTAAAAATTTTTCTCTTTTCAACGAGAAGAGAGAATCTATGCATTTCTAGTTTTAGCTCGCGTTTTATTCGAAGCAAAATATAACGTTCTCTAAGGCGATGACGCAGATTGTGGTACAAGGCGATTAAATTCGCGTTAAGATGAATAATCAGCGATTACCGTCGCTACAATACGTACTCTGCACAATCCTAAATGGAAGTTTCTGTTATTCAGGAGGTAGGCAATCGATACTTGGCGCTGCTTGGCGTTACATATTACCACTTTAAACGATTACACACGAAATGCCTGATTGTACACATTAAATCGCACAGCCACGAGTCCTTTGTACGCGTCCGTACAAAAGAGCTCGCGCTCGGGATAATCATTCGCCGTTTAAATAATAGCTATCAGTATTTCGCAGTAGCGACGGGGGAGAGCACGCTTGGCTAAGTTCCATGTGCGTTTCTGCATCACGGTGGAAGCTCATGTTGCTGGCGAATTTTATGCGCAATCACGTCGCGAAAAGAGAGAAAGACGGAAAATTCCCTTGAATGCGTATGCGGACTATCGGCGGTAATATTAAATGACCATGGAGCACGTGTTGTTCCGCCATATGAAAACTTTCGGATATCAAACGCGACACACACACACACACACACCGACGGAGAGGGTAGTAATTAATATATTCTCGGGGGATGCGAAACGGGACAGGAGTCCATCAAGGTTAAATACGATAGTTGTCGAGAGGTTCCAATTCAAGAGCAACTCGCTTCCAAACTTCCATAATTATTCCGTCCATAATTTTGCATTTATTACTTTATAATAGACGGCAGTTTGACCACGGACTTATCTTTCACCTGTATGTAAATACTTCTTGTAAATCACAATGCTACGGAAAAATAAAATAACTGAGTGTGAAGCAACACAAAAGTGTGAGATTTTAAAGCCATGTTCGCACTATGTCACTTGAAGTAGTTTTACAAAATTTTAGAGATATCTTTAAAAAATATGATACAAGATCTTTCAGAAAATAATACTTTTTTTTTTTTCAAATTGAAAAGTATACAAAATTCTTTTCCCTATTTTTTCAAAATATCTCTCCAACTTCTTAGATCGCATAATTTTTTAAGATCTTTTTATACTTTAATTATATTAATTTCAGAAAAATATTTCTTTTTACAATTTTCATTTTAATTTCTTTATAATATGTCATTATTTAAAATTAGTTCAAATTCAACCATACATATTTATTATTTTTTGTACTGCTGTACTGATTTTCATACTTTTCACGTAATTTTTTACAGATAATTTAATTACACACAAATTAAATTATAATAAATTTGTTGAAACCTATTATTTTTTAAATTTTAGAGAAAGAATCGCACAAAATAATTATCTTCGCTACATACTTGCATGCATATTCGTCAGATGTTACGTAACAAGAAATTAAAACTCGGCTTTACTCACGCCGCGAAAATATTCGCAATCTAGCGCGAAAGGAGAGTATTTTTAAATTTAAACGAATTTATTGCGCCGTTGGATTACGGTTTGATTATCTGGGTGCACGATAATTGCAGTGGTACTCACGCGCTCTTATTGCTAGGCTAACGCAATCGCATAAATCACGATACGGCGCTAATTATTCTCTTCGGCCGAAATTCATCTCCTTGTGAATTATACATATAAAGCGATTTCCCGTGTGTGTCATAAATTATTTCGCGGGTGACATTTCCTGTTCGTGCCTTCCTATTTCGAGATGATTTCGTAAAAAAACAAAAAAAAAGAAAGAGAAACGTTAAAAATCGGTGACGCGCATTCTCGTTTGTATTAAAACCAGTGTTGCGAGTAAAAAATGTCTTTTTCGAATTAACGAGCTCAAATATGTGAGCAAAAAAGAAACATTGGTAATGTCAGAAACAAATGAACGAATTTCCGTTCTCTGCGAACTGTGATTACAATTATTTCCGACAAAGCGTAAAATATGTGCTGGTAATACAAACGTCACAGCGTGTTCGTGATATATTTATCATCTTTGCGAGCACTCATTTTGCCAGACGTAAAGCTGTGATAATCCGCGGCGAGACCGGACGCGATATTGCAAATATATCCGCCGCAAATTATTTTTCGGCGGAAACATTTTCCGACCCACTCGCATGTTTGTGAACGCAGCACGAGCGCGGCACGCGCCCCACGGGCGAGCCGACAAAAATTCTGCTGCTGCGACTTTTGCCGGGCTTTTCCTACGTATTCGCTCCGAATTACGCCGCGGTCATTATGGTAATAACCGTTCGCGTATCTCACCGGCTATTAATTCCGGCAGCGCGTATAAACCCCATATTTATGATCGCGAATGTTGCAGGTGCAACATCGGCCGGTTGCTGCATTATTGTTGCTGCCGTTACTACCGCTGCAGTTGCTGTTTTTCTTGTTGTTGTTGTTGTTGTTGTTGTTGTTGTCGTCATCGTTGTTGTCGTTGTTGCTGTTGCATCGCGGCGCGACGTTCCGTGAACGGTCGCGAGAGCCGTATTAAAAGCCGGAAAATTGAAAACGGAACAGCGTCGTGCCGCGTTACCGTTCGATTGAACTCCCGAGACAAGGGCGGGAGGAGAGGAGGTGCGCGCGATGGTGGAAACGTGGGACACGCGTAGGTGCGGATTTTCCGCGTCCCTATCTCGTAAAGTCTCATCACGCTTGCGCTTTTTTTTTTTTGCCCGTCCACTGTTAGCGCAGCGGAAAACTGGGATATACGCCGATTCGCCACGGTCGATGATTCGCCCAGTGACAGCTTCCATCAGCGAGTTACCGCACGAAGCGATCGTTAAAGAAGATACTGCAGGCAATAAGAACGAAAGCTCCTATTGCTGGCGTCCTTTTCGAGGAATGCCAAGTCCAAGTCCACCGGACTATGTAACGGCGAATTAATATTCTATGGATTATCTGCGCTTTTTCGCGGGATGGAGGATAACGTAACTCGAGGAAAATACGTACGGAGGATCTGCACTTATATATAGAGCTTTCACTGACTACGAGAATGAATTGAACAGTAGGTGAATCCCGTTTCTCGTTTGACAAAACGAAACTACATACGTTCGTTTTGCTCGTACGTAGAGTAAACCGCGTAAGAAACGATTCTCGTCATTGACACAACAGGATTGCAATTTCAGTGCAAGTCGATGTAAGTCGAACAAAACGCCGAGCGCCAGGGTTTTCAGCAAAAAGCAGTTTCAGTAGCGAGATCAGGTAAGGACGATTTGAGAACGCGGACGTTGAACTCGCCGCACATAGGGGGGATCCGCAGGAAATTTCCGGGGATCGGATCTTGCCTTTACGAACGCAGAACACACACGTTCGATCGCGATGGAAAAACCTGTTCGGGAGCAATGGCGCAGCTGGGAACGTTTGAGGGAATAACGAGGGAAAAAGGGCACTCCGTCTCTCTTAGCCGCGCTACGACACTCTGCCTGCTTCCGTCTCTCCTTTCTGCTCCTCCTCCTCCTCCTCCTCCTCCTCCTCCTACATCGCGCTCGGTTGGTCGGTATCACTGCTTCACGGTAGGATGGCTACCGAAAATACGAGACGAAGGGGGCAGCGGGCACAGACAGAGAGAATTTCTCCCTTAGTTCGCGATCTACAGAATCTCTCGTTTCTCTCGTTGCGCGAGCTACTCGCTTTGCTTCGCGGTAAAATCGATCGGCTATGAAAACTCGCACAATATGCGAATACCAGTTACATACTATTACCATTCCAACCTTCTTCCTCGGAAGCATATGTTCTAGATATATATTCGAATCTCGATGTACATACTCTTTATAGCTGTTGAATTAAAGACACGACATACTTTTTTATTTTCCTTTATTTTAAATCGATAGAACTAGTTTTAAGGGTATCGATCACGTAGAATGGAGATTCATAAATTTTACATACAAGTATTTGATAACAAGATGAAAATGAAGTTCAATGTAAAATCGTTTGAATTACGACTCTGAGCATAATTTTCGAATTTAATTAATCCGTGCAGCTCCGTAGAATGTAAAAATAATTTATAATATCCATTATTCTCCGCAATAAAATCGGCGGGGGAAAAAAAATCGATAATACGTGGAATACATTCCGTTAATTTTGAAACGTATTTCATATATTATAGTCGGCCATTAGCAGCTTCAAGAATTAACGTAATTAGATAATAGAACGAATTGGCAGCGAGTTCTTATTTTATTTTTTTTTTATTTACAATAGCGAACTACGTGTTGAAGCCTGTCGCTTCCGCGTCTTATTTATACCCCGAGTTATCTTCTTCCGTGATTCGCACAAAGTAGCGAGTTTCGCAATACGTTCCCATACCAGACGAGCCGTTTGCACGAATGCGCGAATGCGTGCATCTCCGAAACCTCGCGCGGTCCCTTTTTCTGCGGCGAGCTTGCACGTGCCGCATAAAGAGAAGCGTCTTCATCCGACGAAAGCTTTCACGGGGATGCGGCAGGTTTCCCAAGTGAGGGGGTGGGAGGAGGGGAGAGAAAGAAAAAGAGGCGTGAAAAGGGAGGGCGGATTTTACCGCGAAGACGCGGTAAAGTCTTTCTCGCCCATCTTCCCATTCTCCGCACCAATTCTCCGCAACGGTGCTTTCCTTACTTCCGCGTGCCTAGCTCGTTTCTTTCCTCGCGCTTACGTACGAGATAACAAGCAACGTGAATACTGGCAAACTCCTTTCTCTCTCTCTTTCTCTGTCTCTCTCTCTTTGAAGTCTGATCAAGACTCTTAATCTTTAATTATGAATAACCTAGAAAATTTTGGTTATATTAGCACGGTACAATATTCGCATATATTGTTAAAAACGTCATGAAATTCAATATTTTTAAGTTACACAGTATTAAATTTAATGTATTTTTAACTAAAAAATATATTTGTGTACATACATTGTGCATTTCATTGACAACATTAAATATTTTCAATGTACCTGCAAGAAATTTGCTTCTGTTCAATGAAATTTAAACTGAAAGTACACATTAAACTGTTATACTGTTACTTATGTAACAGTATAGAATCCGATAAAATAAGTGACACTTTAATTCTTAAATGTTCTGGAATAGCGTTTTTAACGTGGTTAGAAAATCATTTTTTTCAAGTGTCACAGAAATTAGAACAGCGATAATCATAGAACTGAATCTGGCACATCATATAATATTCGCATTAAAGATGTGACCTGACAAGAATAATAAGTAACCAGACATTCCATGTCTGAAAATTAGGATTTCTGTCACTAATGAAGGATGTTGTTTCTGCTATTCTCTGAATGACCTACTTCAACATTAGCATTTTGTCTCGAGGTTTTAACGATCGAGATTTCGATATATGACCATTTATAACATTATCAAGAGTCTCCTCTTAAATTAGAGAAAAGAGTAAGGCAAGAGATAGCAAACAAGTTCGAACTTTATTCCAATAATGTAACTTTATCTTTTGCACGTAGACAACTGCGCTGCCCATTGGGTACGCGCACCCCCTCGTTAATTTCCCGCTCGCTTAACAATCGCGCTCGAATAATTTCGCAACCTTAAAGTCGCATAAACTTCTTTACCTCTCTTCCTGCTATATCTTTCCTCTCCCCACCTTTCTCGTTCTGCAGAGTCACATTTCAAGCCCTGTTGCGAGCGACACTCGTAATGATCATTATCCTCGTTACAAATTAAAATTACACGGCAATTGGGAGGACTCATTACGCTATTAAAACGTGCTCAACAACCGTCGTACTTCGTCCCGTTGCGCGATCCTTGTTGCAGCTACTTACGCGTGATCGTTAAAGCCGAGATGGCAGATGAACAACACGCGCATCTCTCGGTACGTAACTGTCATTAAACGAATTAGAACAACGCGGGTAAATCCGGACGAAAAATCGCTGCCGCGATATATGAGTACACGTCAATTTGAAATACGAGTACAAGTATAATGTAGACATCCATCCATATGTCAACATCAGATAGGTACTAACCTACACTGCAAAAACTGCAAAAGTCTATAATTTATTGTGGGTTACTTTTCAGACGAAATGCTAAACGTGACCGCTTGCTCTTTTTATCAATTTATAGATGATATTATATGTAACATGAATGCAATATTGGGATCGCGTGATTATCAGAAATAAAATGTGGTGTGCAAGAGATCGACACTTTAAAAGAAGTTACACTGCAGAATGTAAAAATCAATATTTCATTTAATAGGCTCAATTGATCTAATTGAGGAGAAATTGAAAAGAAAATGGAGAAGAGAAAACAATTCTGTTTGTCGAAATGTAATCTACAAGTTTTTTTATTTAGATAGATAACGGGCTGCTTTATTTTCAATTCTTTCGAATAACTGCATGGAAAGAAAAAATTTTATTGTATTATCTTAGCTAAAATTTAGCTGTAGATAAAAATTAGAAAATAATTTTATGTTGGACCAAAATAATTATAACATGTTCAAGCATGATAATATTGCTACAAAAAATTTTTGTGTTTTAGCAAACGTCCAATAAAAATGTTTTAACGATCCGACATAATTATTTTCAGAAAAATCATTTTTTCTATGTGCAAACTATTTTCAGGGAATTTTTTAAATTCTATTATAATTGAAATAGACTTGTGTTCTATTATCCCGGAACAACTGTAATCGTCTCAAATCGATAAAGCTGTCGTTAAAATTGAAGAAGGGAACAAAGAATTTATCAGAACAGCGGAGAAAAAGAAGCTGCGACATATAATGCATCGTGGACGTAGTTGACGCCTATAAGAGTAGCCCCGACAACTTTTCTCATTACAGCGATCGATGTCGACCCAATTAAAGCTAACTTTGCAGCGCAATAAAAAAAAGTGGAAGGAGATCAGAGCCCGAGAGAAAATGGATGGGATAGATCGGGAGTTTGATTTTGACGAGGATGCAGATATCGGCGATGTATTATGGAAAGGCGAACGGAAAAGAACACAAGAAAGAGAATCTGAAAAAGAGTAGAGAAGACGCGACGACCCCGATCGATCTATCGCAAGTCAAATATCACGTCGGAATACATTTCAGGGTGGGTTTACATATGACATTTATTTCACGCTATTTATGTCAGAAGAAATCCAATATCTGAAATACCAGCGCGACGAGTACGGAAATTTTCTCAACATCAACTATCAGATATTTCTGACGATATTTTCGTATCAGTCATACGATTCATCGACGCACTTCTAAACACTCGCAAATATGCTGTTTAAGAGAATCCGATCCCAGACTACATGTCCGAAATCAGGACATTCAGACCTTCAGATTTAAGACATCTCATAAAACGTAATCGCCTTGATCTTTCCTACTTCAAATTTTACTCTCTTTTTAATCTCTCGGATATTACACTGAAAATAAAGTCTGGTTATAACTACCAAATGTATAATTAAATAGTATCAATTAAATATTTTTTCAATATAACCAAAAATAATTTTATTTTACTAAATATTTAGTAAGTACTCGTATTATAAAATCTGATGTAAGTTACTAAATATTTAGAAAAGTAAAATTATTTTTGGTTACATTGATCAAATATATTAATTGATACTATTTCACTATACATTTGGTAGTTATAACCAGTCTTTTTTTTCAGTGTAGTCTATTTAATGATCGTCATAAGTACGATAAAATAAATATGTGGAATAATATTTTGGTCCCATCCATATCGTTAATAGACCTAGTATTATAGAGACCTAGTATCATTAATAAAAAAATGTTGCATATCCTTATAAGTAAATTAATTAGTATTATTTCATCATGTAACTTTGAAATGATTTCTATTCTTGATAAAGAAAGAAATGCGAAAAAAATATACACAAAAGCGTTACCGATTCGACACTTATCCCAAGTGTATAAATTTTACACGTACATATACATACAGACTTCTTCCGCATTTAGTAGAGCGTAAAAAACCGGTGGCGTTTCTTGCATGATCGTTGCGGGATAATGGGGGATAGAGGCCGAGAGTAGTTCTTGCCTAACTCCCGACTCCCGAGGGTAGTCCACCACGCCTTCCTCATATCTTCTCCCTTTCCAACAAACCTAACAAGAAGATAGTAGAACGCTTCGACCGAAACCATCTCCGTTACCCGAAAATCTTCTGTGGTTTGTTAGTTCTAGCCGCATTTTCTACTCGTTAAGTCTTCAGTATTTTCGTTGTAATCGGAAACGGCAGCAGGGTATATGCGCGGGGTGATCCTTGCGAAATGGGCGAAATATTTCATCTACGAACAGAGGAGCAGCGAAACTTCTAAACGCCAAGATCTCTTTTACGCATGTGTTTATCTCCATTTATCTTCCGAAAAGGGTCCGTACTCGCTCAAGGTGCGCGCCTATCCGTCACGCGAGCAATCCAATCGCCCCGTGAAAGTCACTCCGTATGTATACGTGTGCGTTGCCGCACATCTCTCGCATGCATTTTGGCGTGATCTCTCGCAAAAGTTTTCTACGACCGTGCTAAAGCGCGCGACGGATCGATAAGGTTCTCGCT